>VMDR010001706.1:0-114808 GCA_007922815.1 Macrotus californicus
TGTCTGCCACAGTCCCCTGGGAAGGAGGGACTTTCTTGGCCTGGGCCTTTGCCCAAAGCACCGTGGAGCATTGCCCCGTTCCGGGTGCCGGAAGGAGTCGGGCTTGCGTGTAAGAAATGTGTTAGAGACAGGAGGCGAGGAGAGTCACGTTTCCTACGACCGTGACAGTCGGGATGAGGGATGCCTCCCGACATTTAGTGGCGTTTTGAAACCACCACATCCAGACCAGAATGAAACAGTAATGTAGTTAAAACATAAGCGAGCTCATTAAAATCTAATCATGTCCTTCTCATTTGCGTATTGAAATGGAGGCTGTGAGTTATGCCTTTAATTATCGTTCCGATGTTTCAGTCCCCGAGCAGTTGATTTAAAGGGACAGCATCATTTTCCCATTACGGAACCGCTCCTGCTGAATTTGTAATGCAGACAAACGGAAGGCAAACGATTCGGAGACACAAGTGGAATGGATGGTGCTCGCCAGATAATCACCGTGATGTATCGATCGCTGGTCCAGACCCAACACCATTCGAGCGTTACGACCGCAATTAGAGGGAATGGGGTTACAGACGCACTTCTTTGGTAGGGTCCGCACAGAAAGAACTCATGTCGTTAACGACAAAATGGATTCATGACCGAATTAGTGTCCACACTGAAAACGGGGACCAGCGTGAGTTTCTGATTCTCCTCAGCGCTGCCTATATAATTCGAACTACCCCAAACCCCCTGGGGAATATTAAAAGGAAATAGGATTCTCATTAGTTAAAGCAAAGAATTGGGAGTCGGTCCACCGTGCTGTGGGCCACCTTACAAGTAGCGAAAAGCCCATCCAGAAAAGCGGGGGGTTGGCATACTCCTTTCATGTCTGTGCATTTCCCCAGAGAAATCCAGCCAGGTGCAGACTTCAAAAGACACGGCCCCCACTGCCTACTGGAAAGTCCACAGCCACTTCCAAGAGGTTGTCTAACATCATACACAGCCTCAGCCCACGGACAGACAGAGTTTCTGTGCGTTCCCAATGTCAGCACGCACACTCGAAATCACCAGTAATGGGTGAGTAATGATGTTCAGCTGCAGAAGATGATGATGGGCTTATTTTCTATTTCATTGTGTCTTTGAAGCTAATGACAGCGACAGATGCTGGTGAGTTACTTAACGCAAGATACATTATCCTCCGCCAGTCCTGCACGCGCCACAGAAGCCTCCCCGTCTCCCGTGCCCGGTAGGAATCTGCTGAGGGTCTGCCACGTTCTGAGCCGTGGGCGCAGCAGACAGAAAGGTCCCCGTCTCCAGCCTGGGACAGCCCACGCTGAGGGCTGCCTCCATGTTACCAATGGGGAAAGCTGGGGCCAGGGAACCAACAGCAACAGTAACCACAAGAATCACCCCCGCTGCAGTTGATAGCTGTGACCACGACTGCTATTGTTATAAATTAACAAAGTGTAACAAATGCTTCCGTGGTGAGTTAGAGCACACCTGTGGAGGAGACTAATAAGGAAAGAGAAGACAAGCATCTGTATGTATCGGTGGGGTGGGTCGCTGCAGATATGTGGTCACCAACGATGCCGGCTGAAATGGCACTTGCTGCTTCTTGTGTATTTGGGCACGTGTCCTCATGCACAAAGTCGCTTACGGTGAGGAGCACCGGAAATGGGGCTTCCCCAGCTCCACGGGGGTGGAGCCGCGCTGGACGCGCCAGATGCAAACATCTTGCCCCGGATACCCCACATCCACCTGATCTTAGATCCTGTATTCGACTTGTCCAGGGAGGGCACCTTGACGTGGCCAGTGTGTGTCTGTCCCTGTCATCATTTGTGATGGGGTGACTTCAAATGCACTTGACCCGCTGCATGTTCTGCATGTACCCAACACAGGGGGGAGCTACCTGCTGGGTACTGAGATGTTAGGAGGGTCTGCCATCCCCTGCAGGCTCACATGAGCGGGCGGCTGTCACCACATGCCCAGATCCCACAGGAAGACGATCAGATCCTGGGACCAACACCTCCAAGCAGGGGTCGAGTTTGAGTTTGGGCAGGTGGTCTCCTCACTTTTTCCAGTAAGGCTCTGTTCGTGTGGGTTGTTTCAGTCAGGGGGCGGGAGGTGGAACGGGAGTTAAATGCTGAGGGGAAAAGGGGTGTAAGCCACGCAGTGAATTATCACCACATGCTCCTGAAAGCCACAAAATTCAAACACGCGTCACTCAGCCCAGAAACAAGTTCAACGACAAGGGTAACGAGGGCGATGCTGCCTCCACCTCACTCATAACTCTCCGGCCAACGCAGGCATGCAGGGAGGTGAACGGGCCTGTGGTGCTTTCACCGATCCCAGCTCCTTGTGCCGAGACATGAGGGTGTGCCTGTGAGCCAGACCGGTTTTACCGAGTGTTCCGAAGTAATATTTATGACACTCAAATTCTGTCTCACACACTCATGACAGAAGGTGAATTGCATGGAAGATAGAGATTCACAAGTTTCCCCTTGAAGGAAACAGGAGAAGACTGTCTCTCCCACCGACGCCAGCCATTCCCAAGCTCAGCACAGTTTCTGAAAGGGCAAGGGAGCCAGGCTCCTCCTCTCCTCTCTGTGTCACCTCCGTGTAATTTTACTTGGTTCCACTAAAGGTTTAGAGCTACTCCAACATCAGACATCTCCTGAAAACGACCCAGCAGGTGACACGCAGCGCCTGCCAGCACCTGCCGGCGGGAGCCAGTGAGCTCTGACTATACGGCAGGATGACGGACCACGGCCGTTCAGAACAATCGGAAGAGTTAAGTCGCTCTAGTCACGGCGACTGCAGCGCCTGGCGCGTTACAGATGCTCAGTGAGTGCTCGGTGAACAAGCAGCACTGTGCACCTGAAGTCGAAGCCCACGGAATTTGGTTGGGGGGTTCCCAACACAGGGAAGCCAAAGCCACCTCCCGTGCGGTGAGTGTGGATAATCACATCTTACTCACCGACCTCTGCTAATTAGCATATGTGGACAGAAGTGATGTGAACAGCAATAACCGAAAGCTGTGGGTGAATACATTTCTTCTATTTCTGAATTTAGTGCCCACTAGTAGGTGTCCTAAACCTTCTCAGGACCTCCCAATCCCAAAATAATCTTTCATCTACTTCATGGTGCATTCTGAGCGCGCACCCGGATGCCCGCTGCACTCCCTGGCGACGTGTCCCGCACAGCTGCCTGGTGCTGGCGCTGAGCTGGACCCCTCAGATAAGACATTTTCATGCGCCTGCTCTCTCTCCCTGCCTGGGGCAGAAGTCTGGGCAGCAGGTTTCCCACAAAACATCTGTGTGATGAGGGTTCTGCAGGCACGCCCCGACCCCGAGGCCGCGTGCACAGTGCTGGGGCAGCGGCCAGGGGACACGCCGCTCAGGGCCAGACCCTGGCTCACCGCTCAGCCGTCTTGCCCGCAGTAACTTGTCCGGCCTCTCCGAGCCTCTTTTTCTCTGTGTGTAAACAAGGCTAATAAAAACAATTACCTCCAAAAGCACGTGTGGGGGTGAAGTGGGACCATCCACCGAAAGCACTCAGAATAGAGCACAGGGACAGCCCCTTTACGTGTGTCGGGGGCTGCCGCAGGGGCTCGGCTTGAATGGCCTTGAATAAACACTGCAGATAACACACGTCACGCGCCATCAATGTTGGCGGTTATCAGCCTTTTCCAGCGGGCCGGGCTGCGTGAGGGCGCCGGCACTTGGGCACGTCGACCTAAGGAGACATGGCCATGGGCCCGGTCTGGTGCTCTGGGTGCTTCGATGTGTACGTGACCTGGGCAAGCTAGTCTGTTAACTCAGAAAATGGGAGAAAAAGAAAGCCAGTTGCTTGCACAGTCAAACGCAAAACATCACTCCGCTACTACCAGTCTCCGCCGGGGACGAGCTGGGTCCTGCTGTCCTCGTGTCCCAGGCTCGGGGCAGAAGGAGGGCAGCCCGTCCGGACAATTGGAACTGTAGGAGGGAGAAACCCGAACGATCCCCGCCAGCACGGGTCCGCGCCAGCAACTTGCAGCCTCGTTCCCCTCATGGCACCCACAAACTGACAACTGAAATTCAGCAGCGAGTGCGTTTTTGCCGATCTGACCAAAGAGAAACCGGTGTAACTGTGACTCATTCACACTGGACGGCCATTGCTGTGCTGGCTGTGGTCGTTTCTTTTATTTGACAGTCTCAGGGAAGCGAGGCCGGGCCCCTCACTAAGCAGTCGGGCGGTGCGTGCTTTAAAAACTCTTGCCGTGCTGGTTGAGAACGGCCGGTCCACACCGATCTCCACCCACAGCGAACCGCCCACCGGCCCTGCTCAAGGCTGTCGGTCCCTTTGGGCAGAGTGCATGACTGTCTCTGGGAAGTGATTCCAGAAATTTGGAAAACATAGGTGTCTTAAAATAAAATGCCTAAAATTCAAACTAGGGGTCACCGTCCCCTAGGGGGTCAGTCACGACATCCCCCGAGGGATACACCAACACGCTACCTGAACGAGACCATGCCTTGCTCTCCTGGCACCCACTGCCGGGGCCTCGGATCAGCCTGCGGGCTGCTGGCGGGGCAGGGGAGGGGATGCCTGTGTTGCGATGTGACGAGGCAAGTGATGGAAAAGGCCAATCTGCACCCACGGGACAGCAGATTGGGAGTGCCGGGTGAGAGCCTCAGGATGTCTCGGAACTCAGCAGAGGAGGAAACGGGAAATGGCCCCTCTGGCCTCACCTGGTGGACAGGCCCCATGCTTTCCTGGACTCTCGTACCCCGGGGAGCAGCGAGAACACCACGGGCAGTGCCAGCCCGCCTGCGCGGCTCCTCCTGGGCGGGCGTAAAGTCACACCTACCTCACACGGAGACGGCCCTGCACCGTCTCACGCAGAGTGTCTGCTTCCATCGCAGCCTCTACAACATCGTCTCCCCGCCCCTGGCTTTGGGGTGTGTTCTCACAGTGCCTGTGGTCGCTGTGCTTAGCAGCACCCATGAACAGCTCCCCAATTCCGCCTTTCCAAACAAACATCTCTGGACTTCGGAGCCCCACCCTAAAAAAGTCCCTGAGCTGAATGACTACTCTTTTTTTTTTTTCTCTTTTTATTTTTAGACAGAGGGAAGGGAGGCAGAAAGAGAGGGAGAGAAACATCAATGTGTGGTTGCCTCTCATGCGCCCCCCCACTCAGGGACCTGGCCCGCAACCCAGGCATGTGCCCTGACTGGGAATCGAACCGGCAACCCTTTGGTTCGCAGGTTGGCACTCAATCCACTGAGCCACACCAGCCAGGGCCCCTTTTTTCTTTCTAATGAGAAACAAGTACTCTCTGAGCTTTGAGCAGTTTTTGAACGAACTAAGAAGCCTTACCAGGAGGTCGTGGTTTTTAATGGACTGATCATGAGCACTAAGACAGGAACAGCTGGAAGCTTGGCGCTCCGAGGGAGAAAACGCCACTGCGTGGCTAATGGAAACATGGGGACACGCCGGGGTGAGAGCTGCCTGTCGGCCACAGCAGCGGGTCTGCAGGCAGCTCCCGGTCCCCCAGGAGGCTGCATGCACCACGACAAACTGCGCAGAGGCAGAAGCGCTGGCACCATCACAGCCTCGCAGCCTCTCAAGAACGTCTCACGGGAGCAGCTCGGGCCTGCCTGAGGAACGCTCGGTGGCCCTGTGACCGTGAGCCCTGCTGGCACGTGACCGGGGGGAGAGTAACAGCCCCACGTGCGTAAAGCACTGCACCCACTGAGCACCTTGAGCCCTGGTGACCCTGAGACATGATCAGAGGCCAGATTTTATTCAATGTCACTCAACGCAGCGTTGCTGACGTCCCGCCCTGGTAACACAGCAGAAAATAAGCCACGCGCCCATCATCAGGAGTGCACAGCCAGTGCAGGGAGCCACTCGCTCAGCGACTTCCGGTCGGTCGCTGGGGTCCCTGTGTGCCCAGGCAACTGGGGGCTGGGAAGTGGACGCTGTGCAAAGACGTGAGGTGCCTGCTACCCTGGGGCGTGCATTTTGGAGGGCCAGACAGCAGGAAATTTATAAAATACACAAGACAATTTATGGAGTGCCCACCAACTGGACAAAACAAGGCGGCACCACAGGAAGGGATGGTGGAATGGAGGCTGTAGACCTCAGAGTGAGCTGGTTGGAAGGGAGCCAGCTCTTCACACTCAGCTGATGGCTGTACTTGGAGTG
The DNA here is from genome assembly GCA_007922815.1 of Macrotus californicus. NCBI lineage: Eukaryota > Metazoa > Chordata > Mammalia > Chiroptera > Phyllostomidae > Macrotus > Macrotus californicus. Next base: position 6,160 of record VMDR010001706.1, read on the forward strand.
GCCTCCGGGAAGGTGACAGAGGATGTGAAGGGGGACAGAGCCCAGTCCCCTCCCTCCCACACATTCACACAAAGGCCACGCCTTGGTGGGGCCTTGAGGGAGGAACAGCCTGGTATGTCTGAAAACCAGCTGGAACCAGAGAGGCCAAGGGCGCAGGGGACAGGCCACACACCCTTACTGCTCTCTTGTCAACAGCATTCCTCACGCCAAGCTCCTGGCGCATCCGCTTAACTCTACGTGACTAGCAAAGGCAGAGCCGCGTGTCCAATGCCCACCCACGGACGCAGGGGTTGACCTTCGCTATGAGACCCACCGAGGCTACGCAGCAGGCCGGGCCCAGAGGGAAGCCTGCGGGCCGCCCCGTGGAGGTCGGCCAGGGCAGTGTTTGCGGGCAGCTTTCCTCCGAAAACGCCACACAGCTCACTGCCCCTCACACTCAGACGGGACCCCAAAGTCCCACCTCCTCCATTGCCACAAGACTGCCGGGAGACAGTGTGGCCGCAGAGCACGGCTGGGGTCGGTCCTGTGGAGCCACCCGCTACAGGGGACAACCTAGGCCGATGTCAGTCGGGCAACAGGAAACCTCGTGGTGACTCAGCAGTGCATCCCTTCAGAGCACCTGCGGCTACGAGGGGCAGAAAGCGCAACCTTGGCGAGCTGAATATTAGGAAGCGATCTTCCCCGCCCAGGGCGATGCCCGGAGGCGCACGGCTGCTGCTCTGGCCCAGCGGCCCCGAGAGCCCCGGGGCCCCTGGCTCCCTCTCACAGACCCAGGCCACCGGCTGCCCTCCCATCCCCCAGGTCATGTTTCGGCTCAAAGGAAACAGAAAGGAGAAGAGGTGGCTCCCGTGGAGGATTCCCACTGCAGACCCAAGTGTCTGGTGGGGCCAAAGGCAAGTCCGAGGCTCTGCCTGGCAGACCTTGTGGTGGGCACGGCCAGCGCATCGCACTGTGTGGAGGGGGGTACAGTCAGGGACTCGGCCGCCCCCACCCCTGGGTCAGCCCAGCCCAGACTCCTGAATCCAGAGGCCTCCTCCCCCAAGACCTGGTGACCACGGGCCTTGTCAAGGCCTTCCCTCCTCTCTGACTCAGTACTTCTGTGCCCCTTAGCTGTCCCTTCCCCCTCTCTCAGACCCCCAGACCCATAAGAAGGCAGGAGCCTTCTGTCCCGGGGCCCTCAACATTAATCACTGCCCCTGCCCCCACCCCCACCCCGTCTGCATGCCGTCGCTGCACACGACACTAATCCCAGGCAGAAAATGGAACAGGGGGGAGACCGGGCCACTCTGTCCTCTGGCCTACGTTGCCACAACAAACACAGATTAGGCTGTGACTTTCAGTGTGGCTCACTGTCCTACTGACCCCCCAACACCTGGCAGGCGGACACCTATATCAGGAAAACGAACCTTCCCGGGGACCCCACAGCAGACTTCTCCCCTCTAGGGGGTCGTGCTGAGGTGCAAAGGGTCCGCACAGAGGACAGAGCTGGTCGGCCCCCCGCCAGGGCCTGTCCTGACTGGGAAATGAGTCCCGTGGGACAAACAGAGGCGTAGAAGTCAGGCATGGGAGAGACGGTAGCGGAGCTATGGGGAAGGTGCACAGAGGAGGTGACACTTTAAACCGTGCACCGGAAGACAGGCGGGGTCTGGAGGCAGAGGGTGGCCAATGGAGTGAGCAGGCTCTGGGCGGGCTCTGAGGGAATGCGAGCTTCTGGGGCGAGGAGGGGGCACGGTGCTCTTCCCAAGAAGAAGGGAGGAGCATGTTCTGATGAGGAAACAGAAGAACTGCCCCCACCCCAGGGGACAGGGAAGCGCCTTAGGGGAGGCCCTTGAGCAGGTGGGTGCTGACAAGACAGCGGAGAAACACCTATGAACGGCACACCATTGCCTCTCGGACACGGCGGTGAACGGTGCTGCCAAACAGGTCAGCTCAGTGCACAGAGAACACTCTCCAGAAAGTCCAAGTAAAAGCGCCCCTGTGTGCCCCGCCGCACCCACCTCTGCGTTCACTCCCGCCGGGACCCGCCAGAGCATTCAGGGAGCCACGGTCCTGAGAACAGAGGCCTCCGACCTCACCGTGCACAGAGTCACCTTTAAGTTCAAACATCCATCAGGAAGGCTGCCGGATAGCAGCCCGTTGGAGTTGATGGTTTCCATGTTTTTGTTTGTCCCAGGCTTTCTGCGTGGGAAGAGGGACGGGACTCTGGTCAGGGGGAAACGTACTCCAAAGCTGCAGCAGACAAGATGCAGCGGCATTTCCTTCACGTCCCTGCGGGAGAAGCCGTCTCCTGCTCCCGGTGAATGGCCTGGGAGACCTCCACAAACAGGGGCAATGAAACCAGCAGGGGAGGCGTCTCGGGGGGCCAGAGCTTTCCTGCCCGGCCCCAGCAAGCTGCGCCCTGGGGAGTGAGAGCAGCCCTTCAAGATGGGTCCCCCTGGTCTCATTTTGAGAGTAGACACTTCCTCTCCCCTGGCCCCAATTGGCAATTAGATATTCCCGCTTCTTAATCTACCCCAGTGACCACTCCTGCACACAGAACGGTGGGATTCTTCCCTCACGCGACCGGGCCCACAGTGGAGCCTCCTGAAAGGGAAGAGAACGGGAAAGGCCCAACTGCGAGCGGAGCCGTTTTAATTAACGTGCCTCCCTGTGGCTGTGCCTTTCTTCTGCGAGCTCGGCTGGAGTGATTAGGGGGAAGCCTGGCAGGGGGGCAGCCCCCCAGCCTCCCCAGCGGAGCTGCACCCTCGACCCCTGGGCAGAGCCGGCAGGGGCTGTGAAGTGCGTCTGCTCCGGGGACCAGTCCCTCCCGAGAGCCACCAGGGAGCAGCCCCCTTCAAACACCGAGAAATTAAAAACATAAAACCCAGCTCGCTCGAAAGGGAAGGAACAAGGAACGCTCATTCAGGAAAGACAGCGTCCAAGCCAGCGGCATCGCTCACAGCTCCCTCTCCAGAGACTGCGGCTGCGCCAACAACTCTGAGGTCCACCTCGTTCCACCGGAAAGGTTGCCCCTTTGCAGGGCAGGGTCCAGAGCGGTAGGCAGCTTTCGCACGCGGTTCTGTGACCTTCGCCACACTCGACCTTCAGAACACCCCGGTCACCCCTGAACCCCTTCGTGTCCTTCCTTTCAGCCTCTGTCTGTCTTTTCTAGAAATTTCCCACGAATCCAATCACATGACACATATCCTTTTGTCCGTGAAGACTCATGCAGGTCTTCATTAACTTCGCTCAGCAACGCTCTGTAGCTTCTGCGTACGGTTCCTATACTTGATGCCCACATATTTTAGTGTTTTGTTCTTTCTTTATTCCATGATAAGTGGTTTCTTAAGGCTGCTGCCATTTTTACTAAACCGCCCAGGCAGGCCTGATCATCTCCGTGGCTAGGAAGGGGGGTCAGTAGCATCTGGAGCGGCCTGGTGCCCGCTGGTCTCGCTCCACCACTGAGCTCTTGACGGAGACGACGGATCGAGCTTCCTGGCCAGTCCGTCTGTTTTCAATAGGACTTCATTCATTCCTCATCGTACAGAAGCCGTGCAATAATTTATAAAATGTACACAATACAGTTAACTCCTAATAACTTCCAAAAACAAAAGGTTGGTGAGACCCTCAACCAGAACTCATCAAAGGGAAAATCATCCCTGATTTGGACTCTACTCTCTTCTTGCCCCATCAGTTTGGCCGTGGCGTCCTTTTCTTAGCCCTGTTTTTGAGTTATTTCTTGCTACTATACAAAACACTTCTTCTGGCTCATTGTTCTTTTATACCTACGACCTCACTCAACTACCTCTTACTCCTCGTAGCGTTTCCGTAGGTTCTTTAAGGTTTTCTACGTATAAATCATATTTTCTGTAAGCAAAGATAATTTTACTTCTTACCCTCTAATCGGTCTACCTTCAGCTTCCTACCCTTGCCTTCCTACGCTGACTGAAATCTCAGGTGCAATTTTAAGTGAAAATGGCAAGGGCAGACACCCTGGTCTCCTTTCAGAGCTGCAGGAGAGAAAGCATCCCGGCTTGCAGAATGAGGCACATCCTGAGCTGCGGCCCCTGGCCAGGCTGAGGAAATTCTCATGCGTTCCTGATTTGTTGAGAACCTTTCTCATAAATGCATGTTGGATATTTGGATATTTCCAGCTGTTCTCTACATCAGTGGAGATGATCCTACGGGTTTTGTCCTTTATTCTAGTAATGTGGTCTATTACACAAATTTACTTTTGATAATAAATCAACCTGGCCGCCTAAGGAGCTTAAACTCTATCCCAACAAGTAAAAGGCTGGAAAATCAACAGCAAAATGAGGCCACGAGACCAACTGCAGCCCCAAGACGGGGGGCCCAGACAGGCGAACACAGAGAACCAGAACTCACCAGAGCCGAACCCCGCAGGAGCCACTGCTGGACAGGCAAACCCGAGCTGGAACTGGCCAGTGCTGACGTGCAGTGTGGACAACACGGAGAGACGGAAGCTCCGGGGAGGTCTGAGCAGCTTCTCACTGCTCCCGTCAGGGGGAGGGGAACGGAAACGGAACCACTTAAATATACCGGATCATCTTGTTCCCCTTAACGAGGCTGCCCTCAGGTGAGTCCACTCTCCCAGAGCATATCTGGTTCAGGTTTAACCAGAGCGTAACCTACCTGGAGGAGGGAAAGCACCAAACTCCAGTTACCCCCGGCCAGGCTATCCCCCCGAGGGAAGGGGAACGAGGACGCAGCGCAGAAATCCAGAGCCACGGACACACCACTCACCTAGAGAAATCTCCCCCGCCCCCCAGCTATCACCACGTTGCCAACCCACTCACCCCCATCCCCTTACCCAGCACACCAGGTCTGCTTCCACAGGAACTTTATTCAAAGGCAAGGGCACAGGCTCACCATACAGAGTGAGCATCAGAACCGGTCAGCTGCAGCAGGAATGCTGGCGGGGTCCGACCCGGGGTTTTTTAACGATGGCTACAGGATGCATGCGTTACAGGGACCGTGTAAGCAGGGGCACGGAACTTCTAAGGCAAAACGGAAAAGAAATGCTAGCGCTAAATGTGACAGAAATGGGGTCCGCCTCACGTGGGCTCATCGTGGACTGGACACAGACGAAGGAAGACTCTTGAGCTGGAGCACAGGACGATAGAAACTTCCGAAACTGAAAACAGAAAAAGAGACCGAGAAAAACCCAGAGTAGAATATCCGAGAGCCGTGGGACACCTGCGAAGGTGTAGCGGGAACGGGGAGGGACTCGGGAGGACAGGAACACCCGAACTCTGCCAGGCAGCCCTGAACACACCCTCCACCCGGTGGGGGACGGGGAGGGGGGCACACCCTCTGGTCTCAGGGGCACCCTTCCTACGCAGCGCTTCAGAAGATTCAACTTAATAAATCTTTATTGGGCACTTATGACCTTCGTGGGCCTAGCGTGGCCTTTGAGGAAGTGCAACTCCCCACTTTTTGTGGGGCCGACGACCTAACAAAGAAACGAGTCCCGCACCCAGAGTCACTGCAGCCACAACACAAAGACGGGCACCGGGGCACCTGGGCGCCAGCACCGTGGGGAGCAAACCTCCAAGCTGGGACGTGGCTTCTGTCGTTACCTGCGAGTTCAGCCTTGACCACTCAGGCAAAGCCACAGTGCCCTCCTCGTGAAGCGAGCGAGTCGGAGCAGAGCGGGTTTGAGATCCTCCCGGGGCTTAAGTTACCGAGTCTAGGACAAGAGCATAAAAAAAAACGAGAAAACTTCCCAGCTCACGGCACAGATGCTGTCTGAGGAGATCCTGGAAATAATCAGGAAGATGGTGCCTGCAGTCACTCTCCGGGGCGAGGTTCTTTTCGTGGCCTGGCAGAGGAGAGCGAGAGCAGGCGGAGAACAGACTTTTCATATAAATCGAAACATAAGGCCTTACGTTGTTCAGCGCTGTTCCGAATGGCAAAGCACTTTCCCATAGCAGAGCCCTGTGACCTAACGAGCAGGCAGGGCGTTTTACGTCCCCCACTTTACAGGTGGGGGACACTGAGGCCCAGGGACGTCAAGAGGCTGGCCAGGAGGCCGCGCCGCTCCGAAGCAAATGGGCTCACGCCTACCTGCTGACCCTGTCCCAGAGCGCTGCCCGCCTGGCCACGTGTCCGGACGGCTCAAGCGAAAGAGTCAGTGACATTAACGTTACACATTCCTTTCTGTCCATGAGATGCAGACGCCCTCACAGTCACGGTTGCCGATGTGTCCAATGCCTGCAGACGTTTTGAAAATCATTCTTTCCCCACATCTCCCCCACCTTCGGCCTGTCACCAACCTGAGTTTCCACCATGAAACATCACTCCTTGGGCTAAAAGGCTGGCCTTCACCAGATAAGCCAACTTTCCTGCAGTGCCTGCATCGGGAATAGATGGAAACCTGTCTAAAACCTAAACTCCTGAGCAGCACCCTACGTCCGTGGGATCCGGTCCTCTCGGGTGTATCAGGAATTTAATTTTTAACAGGCTGCCCCCGCCCCGCCCTGCCCCGCGCTGTGAGCAGCTTCAAAGCTGAGAACCACTGGGGCCTGCAGGGAAAAGGTGGAGGTGTCTGGAGCCCAGGGCTGGAATCACGGAAGGTCTGTTTCAAGGCGGTAACTGAGGAGGCCATGTTTGCCACTCATGGGGGAAGGAGCGGGGAGCCTGGGGGTCCCCACAGGAGCCCAGCTTGAGATGTAGGATGGAGAGAGGAGTGGACGTGGGACCAGGAAGGACAACCGCAAGGGCATTACGAGGTCAGGTGACTTCCTCCTGGTCTTCGACACAATGTTCATCCTGACTGTGCATTTTCTCTTTCACGCCACCTGGGCTGCATCCCCCACTGCACAGAGGCCCCCGCGTTCCGCAAGCAAACCCGCTCGGGGCCACAGCTTCTGTGTGTGCGTGTGTGTGTCCCCTCCCTTCGTACGAGGGGATTGAGCTTCAGCTCATGCAAGATGCTTTAATTAGTCTCCTGCGACAAAAAGCGAGTTCCTTTGCCAACGTCTTGTCGATCAGAAGAAAAGGTGGTGACCTTCCAATGCTGACGCCCGGTGCGTTTCGAATTCATTTCCCAAACGACATCCCCTGGGCTTTCCAGGCAAGCTGGAGCGGATCCTGGGGGCGTCGCATTCTGAGGCGTCCTGTGTGACTCGTGCTGTGTCCCCAGGAGTGGGAACCACAGAACCTGTCACCTGGGGAGCTCTCATTGTCACTTGTCCCCTCTGTCCTTTGTGTCTCTTCTCCCTCTCCCTCTCTCTCTGTGCAGATGGTGGCGGAGTGCCGGTGGGTAGGTCTCCTCTTTCTGGCAGCAGACAGAAGCCCGCCAGCCTGCAGTCGGAAGGCCCAAGCTCTCCACCCGGCCCCCCACCGACTTGCCGCAGGGCAGGGAGGCCTTCGACCCTCCCCCCAGAGCCCAGGCGCTGCATCTGTGGATGAGAAGACTTCCTGAGCGGCCATCCCAGGTCCCCCAACCCAAACGGCCTGCAGTTCTGGGCCGACCTCTCCGCACCCCTCCCGGCAGCATGAACGTTTACCCTCCTCAGATCCACCTCGCTCCGGGGCTCACTTGAGGTCCGAGCCCTTACGACGCCGGAGTGTGCCCCGGGGTCTCGCTCTCCAGCAGTGTGGCCGCCACAGCTTCAGGTTAGCGGTCTGACCACCTGCCCGCCGTGGCCTCTCGCTGCAGGAACGCTCTGGTGAGTGAACGGATACTGTCTCTGCCTGCGTGATGTTTAAAATTTGGGGGTGGAAGCCTGGCCGAATAGCTCGGTTGGTTAGAGCGTCGCCCCGATACTCCAAGGTTGTGGGTTCGATCCCCAGTCAGGGCACATGCAGGCATCGACAATGAACGCATCAATAAGTGGAGCAACACATCGATGTTTCTCTCTCTCTCCTTCTCTCCCTTCCTCTCTCTCTAAAATCAACTAAGAATTATTTTTAAAAAGTGGAGGGGCCGAAAGATATTAATCAAGTGTCTCAGGAACGAAATGTAACATACATTATACATATATATTTTACATGCACACACATACATGTCTGGGAAAAAGCCAAGAAGTCTCTACAATCAAATGTTAATGGTGGTAATTGCTGGGGGGGGGGGGGGTAGGGTTTTACCTTGCTTTTCTTCCTTAAAATGTCTGATATATCCTCTGATTTGGGGCGGGGAGGGGGGTGAGCATTACACTTTTAAAATAAAAAAAAAACCACTTCATTGTAAAATTTCATGCTTTTAGAGATTTTTTTACACAGGAAAATGTCATCTACTGCTAAAAGTTGAAACCGTACAGTAGCCTGTGTAATAAGCTTTCGTCTTGATCACATATTGCAAAAACAAGAAGCCAGAGGGACATATCTGACAATACTAATAGCAATTATCTTTAGGAGGATAATAGATCATTTTGTCTTTTATGCTTTTTACACACTGCCCGAGCTTTTCACGCTGTGCACTCACTTTTGATTCCGGCCTTGGGATCTCTCCCCCTCTGGGAAGCCTTCTCTGACCACCAGCAAGCACAGCCCACGTGGTGTCCCCCTGCCGGACATCCAGAAGCCTGGGAATTGAGTGCCACTTCAACACGGAACGTGAGACACCACCCATCATCACTTCTCCCATGAGGGAGGCCCCAGGTGTTTGACTTCTCCCGCTCACGCTACATCGGTCACGGCCAGGAAGCCCCAAGCGTGGTGCGGATTGCTCTGCCATCCCGCCAGGCCACGTCACCCCTGCAGGGAGGCCTGGGTGACAGATGAGCTCTGTGGACAGGAGCACAGCCCCAGCAGCCCCACCCTGGTTCCTAGCTCTCTCCCCGAGTGCTTGTCATCTTCTCTCAGAAACACAGGTCGGAGCTCATTTCCAAAGCGTGAATTTTCCTGCCTCGACCCATCAGGATTCCCTGTGAGGAGGAGAAGCAGCCGACGGAACAGAAGGAATGGGCTCATCATTAGGGAACATAATTCATTACCCACAGGAGTCCTGAGTCCCCGCCGCTGGGCAAGGAAACCAAGATTCAGAGACACGCGAGCCTGGGAGGGCGGCCGGCGGGAAGTGAGGCTCACCACGGATGAAGCAGTGGCTGCACCAGCAGCAGGTGATACACCCTGGGTACCACACCCAGGAGGGGCAGAGGCCTCCCCTCCACTGCATGGCCTGAGACCAAGTGAAAACACAAGGTCACGGGCACAGAGTGAAGGGGCCATCGTGCCAAAGGGAATGTCACATTTGCCTGGTTTTCCATTGTTTGGGTCTTTCACAAGGAGACTGCACGATTTTCTGAATTGATTACTAATGTTCATGTCTGGAAGGCACCCCTTTCTACAATAGAAACGACTGATGGAGAGGTCTATGCTGACAGCCCAGGCAGGCTCCCTGGACAGAACTCTGAGCTACCCATTGGGCTCCTGGCCAAATTCACCCGACGACGGGAGCCAGGCACTTAAGGGAAGCACTTGGGACCCAGCAAGTTCGTGTTTGAGGGTCAGTGTGGCTTCTTAGCAGCTGTGTGACCTGGGCAGGTCCACCAGCCTCCTCCGTGTGGCCTGTCTCCTCAGCAGGACGACAGTGACAATCCTGTCCCTCAGCTCCCACAGTGAAACGAGGCAGCGCCCGCGGGGGCACGGACCCAAGCCCACTCCGTGCAGAGGCTCGCTCTGCCTCCTCATCCTTCAACCTTCCGTTTCCAGAGGCCACTGTTCTTGCTGCCGCTGGCCCAGGCCAGTTCTGTGACACAGACGGAAGCCACTTCTCTTCCCACTGCTTTGCCCAGAGAGCCGTTGTCCCCTGGAATGGCCTCCTTTCTCCCTCTGCCCATCAACACTGGAATTTTCTCTCAGACTCCACTCGAGATCCATCTCCCAAAATCATCCCTAGATCACTGTCGTGAAGAAGTCACCCTCCCCAAATTGTCATTACGTACTGGGGGGCTGGCAGTACGTTTCAGGGTCGTGAGGGCAGAGTCGGAGGGGCCTCGGGCCACCAGATTGCTGAGAATGACAGAGAGCTGAGCCGGTGAGCTCGGCATCAGTCAGGGAAAGGTCTAGAAAGGGGCGAGGAAGGCAAGCGCTCAGCCTCACGAGTATCAGTGGACAGCCTGCGGACGCGTAGGTGCGAGCTGCGAAACCAGGGGCTGTGTCTCCCCAGTCCGCGGACACGATTTTGACGCGTGTTACGATGGCCGTAGGTTTCGGCTCCCCAGCACCCTCTCCCCCACCTCTTGTGTTTGCAACAAACCAAGGCATGTAGCCCCCACCCCCACCCCCGCAGGGAGACAAGGGAGAGGCAGACTGGAGCCAGAGCCCAGGAGGTGCTGCTGCTGAGTCCCCGGGTCCAGCCACGCCTGAGGCCAGTGCCACTCCCTGGGCTCCCTGGTCCAGGGGCCAGCAAATGCCTTTTTCTGCCTTATTTGCATTATTTTATCAGGAATTACCATTTCAACTACATAAATCTCAGTTACATTCCAGGGTGAGGCTTCTTTGAAGAAGTAACATTTGAGCCAGAGGGGTAGCCATGTGAAGAGCTAGAGGTCAGGGTTCAAGGCCAAGGCAGAGAGAACAAGGGATACCAAAGACCGAGGTGGGAGGGGGCCATCGGAAGAGGCAGCGTGAAGACCTGGTGGCGGGAGAGAGGGCAAGAGAGGCAGGCCAGGCGGATCTCCCAGGCCTCGTGGAGCGCGAGGTAACTCAGTGTAGTGTGTTATCCTCGGCCATAAATCCATGTGTAATGGCATCATTTAAACACCAGTTACTCAAGCCGGTGACACCGATGCTCATGGCCTGCAGGCCTGCTCTAACTCAGTACACAGCCCTCCCCACACCGAGCTCCCTGCCTTCAGTCCCTGACTCTTCTGATCTGCACGTTTCCTGCTGCATCCGGCTTATTCTGGGTCCGAGTCCCTCTCGTCCTAAGCTGGAACAGAGCACACCTTCCCTGGAGCAAAGCCAGGGAACGGAGACCAAGGGTAGCCTGCTGTTGCCATAACCAGGTTTAGGGACGGGCCCCAGGAGACTGATCAGAGCCGATATCCAGCTCTGATGGACAGCGGAGCCAGCTCTCTGCACCCCCTTCTCCAGATCAGATGGAGGGGGCGCAGGGACGGTGGGAAGGGTAGCTCCCGCCAAGTTCCAACACCTGCTCCCTCGATGGGACAGGCACCCCACAGCCTTCCCTCCAGCTCCCCAAGGCCCCTCGTCCTGAAAAACCACACTGTAAATTCTTAGTGCCCTGACTTACCGGCCCTTTTCCGGGGACCACACAGTTCCATGGACGTACCAGTGATGGCGGCAACTGCAGACGCTGCCCGACGCCCTGACCACACGCCAGGCAGCCAGTGAGGCCCCTACATCCTTCCTCTCCGGAGCCCACGAGGGGGACGGGACAAGTTTTCCCCAGTTACAAATAGGGAAACTGAGGCTCTGAGGGGCGAACCGCTAGGGCAAGGAATGCACGCACTTCGGACACGCTCGGTCAGTCACAGCACCTTCTCCACACACTGCAGAAATCTTTTTTTTTAGTTCAGTTGTGTTTCTGCCTTTCTTGAAATAATAAAGCACAATATGCGGAAAATGTTGCCCGTTTTCTTCCATCTTCAATATTAAAATGGCTACACAAAAATTCACCAATTTCGACAAGTTTTTTTACATGTGCTCTGACATGGAAGAGGGTCACACACAATCTAACGAGGTTGTTTCAAATGAAGTCACAGACACCTGAGGCTACTAGGGCCATCGTACGGAAAAAACCAAACGAACTTTTTGGCCAGCCCAGTAGATAAATTAGTCACCAATTATTAACAACATTAAAAGGCTCTTCCTTTCCCACAAGAGCTTTTTTTTAGAGACAAAACTTCCGAGAGCATCGCGTACGGGCCTTGGTCTGTGCTGTTTCTGACTCCCGCACTGCTGACACCGAGCGTGTGGGGTTTCTCCTCACACCCCCCCACTCCCCAACTCTGCGGACTAGGACCCTCAGAGAGGGTCCTGCAACTAATTCCACTCTGGCCCTCACTATCCACAGTGAGCATCAGACTCCCAGGTTCAAGGGCTCAGTCCTACAAGACGGCCCCCTGGTCAGATGCCCAGGGGACCCGCACTTCTGTCCAAATGGCTACGAAGTGGAGGCTCCCACAACAACCCCTCTCGGGCTTAGCGATTTGCTAGAACGGTCCACAGAACTCAGGGAAGCACAGCCCTACGGTACTAGTTCACTGTGAGAACACAAGTCAGGAATAGCCTGGGGGCGGGGACAGGGTGCAGAACCCCCACGCCCTCTGCGGGCAGGCCCCCCGCCTAGCACCTCAGTGTATTCCCCTCCCCAGAAACTCTCCAGGCCCCGAGGAGGTTCGGGGTTTCATGGAAGCTCCATCATGGGGGCACAGCGGACTAAGTCCCTGGGCTCGGTAAGGCTGGCACAGAGCCTGGGGCCAGAGGGTGTGTTTGAAATGATAATGGCCCTTCAGTTTCTCAGACACAAAGGTATCACTTGCACTTAGGAGAGCTGGGAAGGGGTCACCTCTTTGATGCATGTGCTTAAAAACAGAATGAAGCCCGCATTGTTGAGAACTTCAGTGACCTGTGAGGCCCCGGGGAGGGTGTGGTTGTGGGGAACCGAAAAGTGCCCTGAAAGGCCGGAGCACGTGCATTGTTTCTGAAACCAGAAGAACAACAGAGATGAAGTACAGGCATCTGTTCATCTGGCTCCGTGGTCCACCAGTGAATTCTCGTTACTGGCTCAGGAACGTGCAGTGCTTCTGGGTCACCAGGGTAAAAATCAATTTCACAGTGAATTTGAGGGTGAAGCCCCACAAGGGATGGACCAGAGCTTAGAAATTCAAACGCTTACTCGGCGAACAAGCAGGTGAAGTGAGACAGTCAATGGGCATGACTCAATTCTAACCCATCGCTGCCATGCAAAAAAAAAAACAAAAAACCACCAAAAAAAGCCCTCATGTTATCAAAAATCTCCTGTTTTTGTTCTTGTTCCTTAGAGAAGCTGGAAATGTCTGTCTTTAGCTGACACCTCCCATTTAAAAATGTTCAGTTAAACAGACACTTTTCAGGAAGGTGGGCGGGGCTGCAAGACCGTGAGCCTGGCCGGGCCTGTCAGGGACGGGGTCGGGGTGCAGCCCAGAGACAGGGCAGCTCCGGGTCAGGCCTCCCCAGTGTGCTCGGCTTGCAGGACCACACTGGGGACGCAGCAGGTCCCGACACAGATTTTAACATTGACTGAGGCCTGACTAACCCTCAGGTGCTCCCTCCCCCACAGGTGGCCTTGCTCTAGTCCTCAGGACCCTCTATGGCAGAAGGGACTCTGCACACGTGACTCAGTCAAATACCTTGCCGTGGGGAGATGATCCCGGAGCTCTGGGCCAGGAGGGGATGCGTGTTTCCCCTGTTTCCAAACTCCCAGTAATGTCACTATGTCGCCCCTATTTTTAAAGTGAGGGAGGGAGGCCTGGAGGGAAGGAAGAGCAGAGGGATGCTGGGCTGTGAGTGAGTAGACATGTGATCGGGCAACGGGAAAGGGCTTCCCTCTGGATGAGAGAGTTCCCCGCTTGTCATAGAAGGCGGTCCTTTCTAAAGCCCCTTCCGGCATATGACCGCAGTTGGTCATTTTTCAGAGTCACTCCTTCCGAAGATGACTAAAGGAGACACAGGGCGTCGTGAACTAGCCTCCTGATGATGTCTGCTTCGCCGTAACGCACTGCACTCAAACCAAGAGCAGGGCTCCGAACCCGTGCAGGGAGAGGCCGGGGACCGTTTTCCAGAGCAAAGCAGACAGCGTTCCAGCAGTCGCAGGTGCTGCGGGAGGCGGTCCAGGGCTGTGGGTCCTTACCTAGACTCAAGGCGCCCCTTGAAGCAGCCCCAGCCTCTGTCCATGCTGCCTCCTAGTCACCAGCCGCGTGCCCGACACTCATCACCAAGGGCCCGTTTTGGTTCCAGCCACCCACCCACCCAGCACCCTGAGACCCGTCTTCTTCCACTCAGTTCACCGGCCAGGAAATGCCCCCACCTACTTTGCCCAGAAGGCCCTTCTGATCTCTAAAGACCCCACCCACACCCCACATTTTCTGGGAAGCAGTCCCCGATCCCCTTATTAAGTTCCCCAAGTGTTCATCAAAAGCTATGGTGGACCCTCCTCCATTTCACTCTGCCTTCTATCACAGACCGCTCTGCACCCTCAGTGGGCACGGCGACGTCATTTCCCATGTATTTTTAACCCCTTTCCCGCCCCAAAGATTGCACTTGAATCGCCTGATTCACTTCATTTATTTTGTCATGGAGCGATGGGAGACCCAAAGGAGAGCTGCTCCTCCCCAAACTACAGACAGGAAAACATGCAGCAGATCTTTAGTGTTATCTACCTACCATTTTCCAGAGAAATCTATCACTTTATTCCCTTCTTCCCAGTGGCAAAGAGAAGAGGAAGGTGGTTACGAACCCCACCAAACAGGAAAAAAGACCTCAGGACGGAAGCCACGCTGTCCGCCCTGTAAGCTGACTTCATCCAAACAGGGAGTCGTGTGAAAAAGAAAGCCCTCGCGGGGAAGACAGCCAGGGTCCAGCCCAGCGACGGACACGGGGCCAGCATCTTCCCAGGCGGTGAGCACGGCGCGCACAGGCCTCCGGGCGCAGCCTGAGCCCATTCGGGAGCCCCTGGGAGAGGACGGGGAGACTTTCAGAACAGGTATCAGGCCTCCTGGAAGTGCCCCAGCCCCTTCCTGCCAGCAAGCGTCACCACACTGACCGACCGGGGGAGGGGAGCTGGGGAGATGACGACTTTGTGAGCCAAGCGTGTCTGTGATTTGCAGCATCACGACCCTTTGTCCTCGAGGAAAAGAGCCGAGGAAGCCACACATCTTGGTCGTCTGTAGGGGTGACTTGCCAATGTCCAACTCAGCTGCCCTCTGGCCACCTTCCGGGCGCCCTTGCTGGAGAGCACTAACGCCCCATTTCGGTTTCCCACCAAGCCCGGCTCCCTGGGTGATGAGCTGGACACTGTAACTAAGTGCCTCACTGAGGGAGCCTGTTACCGGGCACCGCGTCCCTGCGCACAAACTCAGGCTTTCAGAGAGCGGGCCCCTGCAGACGCAGGGCGGTGTGAGCGAAGCAGGGCCCTGACTCCCTCGGACCCCAAAAGCGATGCTTGAGAGAGCAGGGCAGCAGCTCTTGCTAACGGGTCTGACGCCGCCTTCCACCCAGGTCCCCTGCGTCTGTCTGTGTGGCTCTTTTCGTTATCAGGGTTCCTGCCTGTGGTCTCGGAGAACCTCGGGGTCGATGACCTTAACGGCAATGGAGCCAACCTGTCAGCCCAGGGACACAGAGTCACGGCCCCATGTTGTTGTTCCTTTAAAATTCCCGTAGTGATTTCAACAGCGACTCAGGGGTGTTTCTCCATCTGTCAGCTATAGTGACTGAGTCCTCACACACAAATAACACTGAACAGCATACAGAACACGTTTTCATGAGTGACAGTGTGTGACGTCTCACAGTGGCCTCTCTGCTGATCGTCCTGAGCTTACCGGCCACCCCCCAAAGACTGACACGTCGTAGACAAAAGTACTTTCAATCTTCCCAACAGATTTCTAAGGGGTGAACTATGGTTTTCTTCCCTGAAAGCACGGAAGAAGTACAGAATCCCATTTCGGCAATCCAAGCGCTCACTGGGACCCATCCACGAGAAGCGCACGCTCCCGCCAGAGCACACGGCCTGCGTACCTGACTGCCGCTCTCCCAGCTCTGAACCCTCATAGGTGGGAACAGATTTCAGTGCAGCGTCGTTGTGAACCACAATTGGAGGGTGTTCGGCAGATACATGCAGACAGACAGCAATTTCACCAAAAGGGCCATATTTTAAATTAGTTGGTACCTGCAGAAGACAGGGCATCACTCACGGGAGAGGGAGGCGCCGATAACAGCCAGCATGAGGGGCAGGGCAGCGAATGGGCAAAGGAGTCACCGTGACCGTCAAAACTTCGTGCCAGAAGGCAAAACAGGCCACCCCCCGGGGAGTAATTTCGGGAGCTGCAGAGACACTGACAGAGACGCTCCTGCACCCTCCTGTTCACCCTGGCAAAGGCCCAAGAGCGGCCAGAAACGTGTCCCCTTTGTTGAAAGAGTGGGCCTTACTCGATTTCCATCCTCCTGGGGACGCAAGGGGAGACACAGGGCGCACGACACAAGCTGCTACCCGTCATCAACAGGCCCCGTAGTGGGCAGTCGAAAGGGGAAACTCTGGGGAGGTGAGGGGCCGGAGACGAGGGAGAGACCCCGCTGCATGAGAAGCTGCGTCCTCGCCTCCTCCTCATGCCAGCACCACGAGGGCGGAGTCCTAACCACAGCGGCTCGTGCATCAAGAAACTGCGGCTCAAAAAGGCCGTCGCACGAGGCTCGGAGGGAAGCTGGACCATCAGGGGCGCTAAACCGAGGCTGACCAGACGCCGAGTGGATGGCTCTGGGCTCCTGACAAAGGGGCCTCAGCTCCCATCACCAATCCTGCGCTGCACATTTGCCAGCGGCTCCGAGCAGACTTGAAAGTTCTCACCACCGGGAACGGACTGCGTCACTGTGTGCGGTGATGGACGTCGCTGGAGTCATGAAGCCGATCATCTCACAGCGCAGGCCAACACCGAGCCACTCCTCGGTGCGCGTGATTGACCTGGAACGAGTCTAACGCCAGGTCCATCTTACCTCAACTTTTAAAAGGAGAAGCGTCCGTGTTGAGTGAGTTAATTGCCAAAACATGCCGGACTGAGCAGGCAGCCGGGCAGGCCCAGGTCTGGGTCTGGGGAGAGCAGCAGGGGCCTCAGCCAAGGAAAGGTCTCTTCCCCTCCCCCCTGCACACCCACACCACTGAGACTCACAGCACACGGCCGAATCGGTGGGAAACTGCGCCATCGAAGAGCATCACGTGTGCGGTCACGCTTCCTAATTCTTTCCAACAACAGGGGTGTGTGTCTACGGGGACAAAGGGAATGGAGTGTGAGGGGAGTTTTAGTTCATGGGAAGAAGGGCGTCGGGAAAATACGTGGCCCTGCCTATGCCTCCGATTCTCACAAAGGATTCCGGCATGTGGGACGCTCCCCAAATGTGACTGGCATTTAAAATTACCATCACCGGGAAAAATATACAAATAAATAAAAGTACCGTGATCGGTTTGGGTAGCAGGCTGTCTCCCCGTTCGGCCAAGCAAAGACGCTAGACAACTTAACAGTGACATCCACCACAGCGAAGGGAGTGGCTCTTGGATCCTGACCTGTTCGGACACCCCCAGAGGGTCTTCTGGTCTTAAACAACTGCACTTCACCCAGGGGAAGACTCCCGGGCTCCGCACAGTGGGGCCGAATCCCGCAAACGGAGGTGGGTCAGCTGGCTCCGGCCGCACTGCTGCTGTGAATTACGAGGAGAGCCAACAGCAAATGTTGTTAAATCCGAAGAGTCACACACGTCGGAAACAGGAAGGGCAGCGCTACTGAAAGTGGCCAGAATGCAGAGAAAGGCAACCACTCCCCGCAGACACCAGACTCAAAGTCACTGAGACCGTGGTCCTCTGCCTGACCCTCCCGCCCCAGGCACCAGGACCTCTGCCGTGGGTGTTCTTTGTGGAGAAACGGTTCTACTTCCCTGAAGGACCAGACACAGCCGAAGCCCCCGAGCCACAGGAGGGAGCGGGGTGGAGCGCACAGGTCCTGGACCACACTCTGGCCCCGGCGGCCCCCGCTGCCCCGTGACACTCACAAACATGGGCTGAGCTGGGAAGCTCGGCTGTCAAATGTCCTCTGACCTTACAAGTCACCCTGGGTCTCTCTCAACTGTCCTGTTCGTTTGAATGCTTCCACACCACCCACTGGAACAGGAACGAGAGTGAGAACCATCACCTGCGCTCAGGGGTGACCTGTAAGGGGGTTCCTGGGCACTCTGCCCTTCTCAGAGTTCACGACGTGAAGTTTGCTCCCACAGGCCTATGGGTCTCCGGCTGAGAGGAAGAGCCAACACCGGAAGGGTTTTTTGGAGAAGGAGGTGCCGAGACCCTCCCCCGCCCACAGTGCAGGGCCCCTGGTTTAACTGGTCTCCCACGCCCTCTCCTGGTGGGTGCTGAGATGGCAAACGCGGCTTCCCTTTGGTTTCAGGCTTCAAGAAAATGCTCTTTTCTTGCCAGTAGAGGGATCTACTTAACCAGACCGTTGTAACCGGAATCTGCAAACTGAGAAGGTGGCAGCCGGTTGCCTTCCAGGCTGGCTGTCCCCTGGAGCCAGCCCCGAGAGGGAGAGCAGGGAGGGCCCCGCCGACCAGCCCTCCCGTGGACGAGGACAGCGGAGGCCAAGCTGGACAGCGGTGCAGCTCCCTCGAGTGCCAAGGCCGCCCGCTGTGGGCTGACACTGGGCGCCCTTCGGAGCCGTCCTGCCACGGGGCGAGGACACTTGGCCTTCACAGCCTCTCGCCAGCCAGTCCCTGGACACGGACTGCCCCAGAAGGGACCCTGACCCTGAGAAAGGTGAGTCTTTGGCCAAGGGCAATACATTTGCGATTTTTTCCACCCTTCCTGCTGATAAACTCAACCAGCTCGGAACCGTGTGAGATCCTAGGTCACCAACACTGTACTAGTGTGCCTGGGCGGCACGGCTACCCCCGCAGCACGGGCTCCGGAAGGGCATTCCGGGGAGGGCGACTCAGCCAAAATGTGGGCTGTCACACCACCTGCCTCACGGAGAACGTCCTTTACTTCAAAAGAGTCACCAGCACCCAGAGGTCTGTCTAGCGACACAGCAAAAGTGGTAAGTTGTTGTAAAAGCTAATTCACTGAAGTCTTCTCTTTAAAAATTCACGTATTTGGGATCTATTACCTTCGTTGATTTAGCGATAACTTTAAATAATAAATTGTTAGAATGAACTCCTGGTGAGAAATCGAAAATGAATTTTGAAAATATAGGATCACTTGCTTAATTTTAAGTAACGTTTTAAAAATAGACACCCTGAGCTTGATGCACTCGGGAAGTCTCTTCTCACAGGACCACCCAACATTCCCGCGGCTGCTTTCTCCGCCAGAGCATCACTCACACGGCCCGCAGAACCGGCCAGAGAAAGGTCATCTCCTGCGAGGGGCAGTGCCGTCCACTCCACGCAGACAGAATCAACCACCAAGCAGAAGGCTAGTCACGCTGACGGTGTTCTCATACACGTGGGAACCTTTCAAAGTGGGCCCACACAGGCCTGTTTCCTAACCTGTTGTGTACCTGTGATGATGGAGCAGCAACAAATCAGAGACGTAGTAGAAAGTCCGTGTGTCAGCTCTGCCCTGATCATTCGGGTCTGTCTTAAATACTTTATTTAGTTAGCTTTAGAGAAGAGAAGGGAGGGAGAAAGAGAAACATCGGTGTGTGGTTGCCTCTCACACACCCCCTGCTAGGCACCTGGGCCACAGCCCAGGCCTGTGCCCTGACTGGGAATCGAACCGGCGGCCCTTTCGTTCGCAGGCTGGCACTCGATCCAGTGAGCCACACCAGCCAGGGCTGATCATTTGTTTTTACTGCATTTTACAAAAGTTTTGGTCTATAAAGGATTGGAAGCTTTTAAAGATCCTGAATCTTCTCTACAAATAGTCTGCGATGCAACGCTGAGTGACAAATTCTAAGCATTTCCATTGAACACTGAGCGATGCATCGGCCATTCGACAGAGGACGTTCGTCGGCATCACATGGAAGCGCTCTGTGAGAGCCCCAGAACAGCTCATGAGAGCCAGGGGTGTGACGACAGCGACTTAATGCCCTTACCCTTTATTCCGTTGACTCGCGGTTCCAAATGTCAACATTCAAAAGTCTAGTCCCTTTAAGAGGTCACACTTGTTTCTAACGGTGAAGAGAATGGAAACAGCATACCCGTCCACTGACAATGGGGTGAATTATGACTTGTCTGTCCGTCCGGAAGACGAAGCCCCGGACGAGCCGGCAGCAGCTCCATGAGGGCAGGTGCCCCACCGTCTCCGAAACACGCTGGGAAGCACGGACAGCTCACAGAAACGTCTCTGCTACGACCCTGTTCACACCAGAAAGAACGGGGTGGAGGGTGCAAGCAGCGCTAGGCTTATCTGCAGAGATTGTTCTGGAAGGGTTCCGAAAGACTGGGGAGCCATGGGCTCTCCAACGGGAAGAAGACTTACTTTGCTGTGTGCTCACTTCTTCTAGGTGTTTAGCATGTGCATTTGCGTTTTTTAAGCTAATTAATTTTATCAGGTAAATTGCATAAACTTTAAAAAAATAGGTCACGTTGGAAGTGGAGAGAAAATGCTGGGAAGTGACTGGCCCTTCACGAGAGCGCCCACCTCTGCTCCGGACCCGTGTGTCAGGCACTGTTCCCGAGGCAGTGGGCGGGGGGGAGTGGGGTAGGGGAACAACTGGAGGCCGAGTGTGAGCCCTCAACCGGACAAGATTGATTCCATCCCAATCTACCTGGAAGGTGGAGTGCAGGCCACAGAGGGAGACGTACAGAGAATCCTTACCACACGCCTTTCATATTGCTTTGATTTTTTTATCCTCCTGAACATACGTCCTTTTCAAAGAGCAGCATGAAAGCATCTGAGAAAGAACAATTTAGTAGGGCAGAAAGGAAAGCCAGAATGCAGATTATTCGGGTACTTTTAGACTCTGGCTTTGACCTGTTGGTAAAAACCCACAATCTTAATTTTGTTTCCTTAACATGCCTGATTTGTCGTTACCACTAGACATTTTCATGTGGTTTGGAGCAAAGAGAAAACATCTCGAAAGACTCTGCAGGGGCTCAGAAGACAACTGAGCCCAATAACAAGGTGGAAAAGGGCAGAATCAATAGTCCCTATTAACATTTTGCTACGCTGCTAACCTCCGTGAAACGTAAAATCCATGCAGTTACTGAGCGCAGGGAAAACCCTTCACATGAATGGAAGGAGGAGCTTCGGCACCGGTTTGCCAGAAACAGTACCTGGTCACAAATAAGGCACAATGTTAATAATTCAAAATCTCCTTTTCCTAAGTGAAGAAACACTCACGGGAAAGAATGTAGAGTTAATACATTGCTTTTCTGTGTAATTTCTACAGTCGTTAATTAGACTCGAAATTGACTCACACAAGCCTTCCGCGATTTCTCCTCTCCCCAGTCCTTGCTCTTTCAGAGCAAAGAAACAGAACCACTTGGAACGAAGAGTCGGAAACATTCCTCGTGGCGGCCGGAATGGCTCTCAGGACGCAGTGACTAAAATTTCAGCCCTTTCCGGTGAACGGCACTCCCCCGGTGAAAATAATGGTAGCCCGCCAGGGTGGGAGGGGAGGGAACCGGTCAGTTCTCTTTAGAAAAAGGGCTTGAAACAAAACCTTCTTTTGAAATGTAAAGGCCATGAAGCGCTTCTCTAAAAACAAAGCGTGTTCTGTCCTGCATCCACCGTGGATCCCTGTCGCCCACGCCTGTCTGCAGACACAGTTTCTCCAAAGACACTGCCCGACAAGACCTCCAAAGTGTGTTCACCGAGTAGATACTTCGCCCAGGGAGAAATGCCTCATGGGAAGCAGCCTTCGGGGCTATTGTTACTGCTCCATCCTTGGTCACCGGTGGCGGTCCTCTCCTGTGGGAACAGGGTGAACGAGCCGGCTGTCTCCACCTTGGATTTCCCACGGAGCCCGGGCAGGCGCTCGAGCCGTGGGTCCGAGAGGCGTGGACGCTCTGGCTTTGGCGCCTTTCCCCTGAGGGTCTTCAGACACAGAGGTCCCAGGAGGCTTGCGAAGCTGCTCACGTCTGCTCCTCTTAGTGCAAGCCTCTTCAGGAGAAGCGCCCCCACATCTACCTTCCAGAGGCCACGGCGGAGTCTGTGCGGCCTGTGGAAAAGGGCTTCCCGCGTGGCTCTCTGTCCTGGGCGACGCAAACAGCTCTCTCTCCTTCTGTTCTCGCCGAGACCAAGGTACGTGTTCAACTGGCCCCGTCTGACCGGAGGAAAACTGAGCGGCCTATAACGTGAACCCCGCCTCCAAATGCCTTCTGAACTTTAACCTTTGAAAATCCACCTGAAATCCATCTGAAAATGTCACGTGAAATATTCGTTCGTTTTGGGCTAAAGCTTTGCATCTCTCGAAATCCTCTAGCAAAATGCAAAGAGGAGTGAAAGACGAACACGTTAAAATATCTTAAATAACTAATGTCTTTGTGGGGGATCAGTCCATTGGCTTATTCCCAACATGGTAACAGAAGAAACGATGCAGACAGCGTGAGCAAAGCAAAGCTTTGGGTACCCCGTAGCGAGGCAGGGGGGCATGTCACCCACCAGAAAGGCACCCTGGGAAACGGGGAGTGCGGACAGAGAAGGAGGGGAGAACCCAGACACGGGCCAGCCTTGCTCCTGCAACCTGCGTGCAGGCAGCCCTGCGGGCAACTGTTACCTGCGTGCGCGGGACCCACGGCAAGAACCATCCTTGACACACCTCCCACTGGAGTGTGACAGTTTTTCCTCACCACCAAAAATGCCTTTCAGCTGGTTCCTCCACAAAATTCACACCAGTCTCAGCAAGCACTTACACTTGACAAAAGCAGAGAGGAGAGGCAAATCTGGGGGGTGGGGGGAAGCAGATTCCAACACCAGGTATAAAGAAGCACGTGCTCATTTGTTACTTAGGCTCTGTACGCCACAGCGCTTTCAAATGAAAAACAAAAACGGCAAGAGAAAGGGGTTGTCTAAATCCCTGATTGTTCTGTAAGTGGAATAAATATCTTATTGAGCAATGGTAACTCAAACACAAAGACGTGGCCGGGAGCTTTTACCTGGACACGTTCCGACTGGCCAGGCTTTGCCTCCCTGGGCAGTGCTGTCTCCGAGACTCAGTGGACAGTCCTTGTCTGCTCCGAAGGAAACTGAGGCTGGCTTTCCACTTCTCAGCAGAAGCCACCACCCCTAGAGATCCTCGGCTGGGACCGTCCTGTCCTGTCCCCTCAGCCGCCAAGTGAGGGCGCTGCCTGACCTCTTTCCATCTCTTGGGCGTGGCTGTGGCCCAAGTTACACCCACCATCCTGGTCAAATCACTGTGGCCCACGTCACAACGTACACTTGACACCCTTGACCTGATAGCATCCCCTCTTCCAGAACCACCCGCAGCGGGGACAGGTGGGTCACATCCGTGTTATCCCTACAGCTGCACCCAGAACGAGGAGTTTGGCGAAGGAACTTTCCAAAGGCAATGAAGTGGCTGGAGCCAAACGCCAAAATACTGATGACAGTGTCGAAGTCGTTTCGCTCTGCGGCTGCTGGAGGCTAGGAACCTTTCACACTGAGGATGATGATCGCAATAAGGGACAACAGAGACGGCCCATGTCGGTCTCTGACAAAGGAACTACCCAAACACAGCTAGCATCTGTCCGTGCAGGCAAATTGTACGTTACTGATGTCTTCTGGTAGTTAGCATTCCTTCCGTGTATTCTATTTCCTTTTCCAGCAGCACCGGAGCTCACGAGCCCCCCCGCGGACAGTCTGACAGACGGGTGCCCTACCACGGCGCCGCATCAGGCGGGAGCTGTTGGAGGAAGGAATGAAGGCTCCCTCTAAGAACGCAAAAGGCCAGGGCGGGTGTAGCCAAGTGATGTGCCCCAGAACTGTGCAAACGCGGAAATGCTTCCGGGGTGATTAGTAAATACTAGAATGATTATGTAACGGGTGGAAAGATTAACCACCAACATAAATTATAACTTAAATTCATTCATTCAAGCCAATTGTCAAGGCATGTCGTGAAAATCAAACCCCAGCGGGCCTCCCACACTCGTGAGAAACACTTGCACCGCCGCCCGTCTGACCCACGACAGCGCAGCAAGAAGACACAGCCCTGCCTTGCAGCACACCCAGGGCGTCACCGGTCCCCAAGTCACGCGGCCACTTCAAGCTCTAAATGGTTCCCTTTTCCTCTGGTCTTGTCGTCAGCCCATTATAATTCTGGTGTGAGTGACAAGTGTACACTTTTTTTTCATTTATCAATGCAAGACTTTACAATAAAAAAATTAAAGACGAACATTCAAAGTAAAAAGACTACACAAATTTAGGATGGTTTCTTGATGTTCTTTTTGAATACTATAAACATGAGTTTTCTTTGATCTATAGGGAAACAAAGCGGAAACCCTGGCGACAGAGAACCACAGCCGGGAACGCCCTCTAAGACTGTACAGGGAGACCACAGACAGGCCAGAAGTTCCATGGATGCTGAGCGGGACCCGATTTCACTTCTGGAGTGAAAAATAACTTCGTTGAACAGAAAATACGATTGGCTCATTTTCCTAACAAAAATGCTGAGTACCAATGATGGTTAAAACTGTTACTGTTTATAATTTCTTAACAGAACAGTGTGATCGTGCTCTGTTGAGAGCCTGAGGCCCCAAAAAGAGAAAACGCAGTGAATGAATGTGAGAGAGCATTGCGTGTGCCTCACACACGAGCATCTAAAACAACGATCAGTCCCGAAGGCGTTTCATCAGTGCCGATAAAGCAAAGGAAAAGTATTTTAAAGTACCCATCACAGTGCTGTCCAAACACATTACAGGCCCCGCCAGGCAGCTCTGTCGGTCAGAGCACCGTCTCAGCGTGCCAAGGTTGGGGGTTCAATCCCCAGTCAGGGCACATACAAGAAAAATCATCAAGTGTTTTTACACAAAAGTTAAAAAAAAAAGAAAAGAAAAGGAGGTTGGAATAGGTATGTCACTGCAATTCTGACGTAGGTTCTCACTTACTGCAAACACACATCCACAGATGTTCCTTGGCCTGCGACCCGGAAACTCCCCGATAAGCCCACCCTAGGTGGAAAATATCCTCAGCCTAAATGCATTTCTCACACCTAACCTACCCGACACCGCAGCTTAGCCTGGCCGACGTTAAATGTGCTTAGCACGCGGTACGAAAACAGCGCTGGCAGACAGCACACGGCAGGGCACCCTGGGTTGACCATGGTGACCTGCGGCTGCCCAGTGTCATAAGGGAGCATCACGCTGCATGTCACTGGCCCCAGAAAAGATCGAAATTCCAAGTGTGGTTTCTACAGGACACGTATCGGTTTTGCACCACCACAGACTCGGGAAATTGTGAGTCGGCCCATCTGCACTGTAAATGTTCTGAAAGTGTGGCCCAGGCCACCCCCCTACCCCCGGGTCTCTGAGTCCTTACAGGTCAAAGTTATTTTCATGACAGTGCTTCTGTTTACTTTGCCCGTTGTAACTCTCCCTCCCTCATTCTCACGGGCCTTTGAATGAATGAACGCACAGCCATGTCAGACGCAGGCGTGTCCTTAACAAAGACACAGGGACGCACACAAGGTTGCCAGTGGGCTGTCTGGGGGGGGGGGGGGGGGGGGGGGGGGGGGGGGGGGGGGGGGGGGGGGGAGGGGAGAGGGAGGCCTGCTGAAACAGCAAAAACAGGTGTGCAGTTGGTTTTAAAAATAGGCGTGATTGATCACATCTGCATATTTAGTTAAAACGATGGAGAAAAATACATAAGAGCTTTTAAGAAGAAAAAAAACACCAAAACCAATTTTTAAAAGCGACTTAACCTGCAGGTGGCCAAACAGTTTTGGTCCAAGCCCGACTGTGGTGTCTGACCACCTTTCCCACGACGTCCCTCGGCCAGAAGCCGTGCGCGGGAGATCGGTCGGGTCCAGACACCTCGGTAACAGTTCACCCCCCAGCCACCCATAGCCAGCGAGAAGGACAGTTCACAAGAACTGAAGTCACATGCGTTTCATTCTTACCACATTTAACTCACCAACGGGGAGCACGGGCCGGCCTGGTGGTCACCCCGCAGCGTCTCACACCACAGAGCAGGCGGACACGGTCGCTCCCATTTGCTGTCACACGTTGACTGTGCTCCTGTTTGTGGCACTGTAACCCCGAAGCCCAGCTGCACAAGGGTTGACCTAACCCGAAGGCAAAAGCAGGACCTCACGTTGGAAGTGTGGCCGGTGCTTCCCTCAAACACTGAAAAGAGCCCGCAGCGCCCCGTGAGTCCCCTTCAGCACCCCAAGGCACCCCCATGCAGAGAGGGCTTGTCCTGGTCAGCTCCGCACTAACCGGTTGTTTGTGCTCAGAAAATTCCATCGGGATAAACTAAGCACAGCACCAAATAAAAGAGCAAACCTTCCAGCACAGGCAAAGGGTTTCGCACCCCACGCGGGCTGGGAAATCCACGCTGCCGCTCCAGCACATGTGCTTCTTCCCCTCCTCCTCTTCCAAGCGTCCCTCGGCAGCTACAGTGGCGTGAAAAAGTTGAAGGTGATTCCACGTAAGAGCGAAACACGGACCCCCGAGAGTTCAGGCACCTGCTCTCTCAACATGCGTCTGTGACCCAGAGCAACCTCGGCAAGGCAAGGACACGCAGTGACATGCACCAAGTCCTACTCGCTGCCTCATCGCTGTCCAGACGCCAGGTGCCTCACCTCGGGGACGTGTCTGGGCAGATGCAAAGGACTGACTTGGGAAGACTGCGTGGACAGAGTTGCCCTCCCGGCACCTCTGTCCACACAGAAATATCAGTGGCTTTGGGCGAAGAATGAAGCAGCAGCAGTTACTGTTTTGTGTGTCTTCCATTGAAGAAAATCAATATTCTAAGCCTGGGGTGGGCGTGGGAGAACGCAGCCAGAGGGCTCTGACCGGCCTCCAGATGGGTTAGGTGCGGGGTTTGCAGGTAGTCGCTCCCCGGCTCAGGTTTTCGAACTTCCTGCACTTGACTCCCGTCTGGCTTCTCGTCTATCCGTGAGAGTCGAGAAGGCCCTCCTCAGTCACCACCATGGCTTTTTCTGCTGTGGTGTCCCGTGCAAGTTTCTCCTGGGGGCTCGGGCAGGAGTCCAAGGGCCACCTCCCCTGCTGAGCCCTTGGAAGCCGTGTCCAATTCCCAAAGCATGTCCCACAGGTCCTGCCTAACGCAACCCACAGGCCTGTCCCAGGAGACCGGCAGTGTCACCAGGTGAGGAAACGCTGCACGAGAGCCAGGACCATGCTGGGCCACGGCGGGGAACCCGGCCGCTCACAGACATGTGCAGTGGGCAGGTCTTCCCACGACCGCTACAACGTTTAGACACATGACGTAAGGCTGGACTGAGCCTACAAGGCGGGGCTCACGCTCTTGCACACATTGTAACATTGTAATTACCCCACTTCCGAGCTCGCAGACTCCCCGGGAGGCACTGTCCCCACTTCCCCCTCCCTCCATCACCCACGCTGGACTTGCTGCCACCAATGACGCCCAGCCCCCTCTGAGGCACACCCGTTTGCTTTGGTACGGTCATCCCTTCGGGTGCAGTGCCTGGCTGCACAACTCTGGCCAGAGGGCCCCGGGAACCAAATGTCCTTTGTGAGCGGCACCCAGCACAATGGCCGATGCGTGGCAGGCGCTCAGTGAACCTGTGAGGGGTGACCGCGTGGAAAATGCGAAAAATGAATAGTTCCCATCGTAAATGACCCGAGCACCAAATACACTGCATTATCAATGAAAACAGCACAGCTCAGCACCCGTGCCACCACTGGCCCAATTGCACTTTTGCCGCTATTGGCGGATCTCGACTGAACGAGACCCAACACCAGCGTGACGGGCAAATCGCGCGTGGCACCATGGCTGGGAGACCAGAGCCACCCAAACCTGCTGAGTGGACTCACGCGTGTTGGTCTGTTTCCTTCTCGCGGTGAAACTTGGACGAGCCAGGGCTTAGCTCTCGACACATAAAGCACACGCCCAGGCTTAATGTCTCTGAGCGCCGTGTTGTATCTCTGTCAAATGCATTCACTCGGTCACTGCAGAGTCCTGCACTTCCTCAAGTTACACCTCGAACATGAATTTCCCTTTGATTCTATACAACTGGGAATCTGAACTTATCATCACACACAAAAAAGAAAAAGCACTTCTCCAAAACTGCTCATCACAATCCCTGCAAGTATTTTCAGGCTCCTGGCTCATTTCAGCAGAGAAAAACCCCTGGTCCAGTCCATGCGCTAAATCAGTGGGTGTTCTGGCACCAGCGTTTGCTTGCGGGGAAGGGCCAAGTTGTCCCGCCGCCTGGTGGGCCGCGGCGGTACTGCGGCTTCAGACCGAACGTCTCAGATAAATTTGTCCATCCCCTCCAGCCCTCCTGGCCCAACCCCACGTCCTCCGGTCTGCCCATTCCTCAAAACGCAGTGCCAGGGCCCCGTGGCAGAGCCCCCTCTCACTGCAAATTAAAATCACGGGACAACGGCACACAGAAGTGCTCTCCGTGCTAAACACTCGTGCGACCGGGGTCCTGGGAGGTTCTAGTGGGCGTGTGGTCCCTCTGGGCTGCACTGTGAGGACAGGCAGACAATCGCCTTCCGTGGCTGCTGCAGCGGCCCACACCCGCACTCCGCGAGAGGCTGAGACTCAGCCATTCCGCAAGCCCGGCGCCAAACCGTTCGCAGGCTGGGATCAGCGCGGCAAGCACGCCTGCGCGATGAGGGCAGAAAACACTGCACATCAGGACACTTGAAACAAAATCTACCCTCTTAACTCCCCCACCCCTCACTCCCCCTGCACGCAACCTGCAGCAGGGAGGTGGCGGCAGCTCCCGCCTCACAGGTCTGTCGTGAGGACCAGGCAAACCCGCATCGCAGGCTCCGCCGAGTGCCTGGCATGTAGTGTGCGTTCCCCACGCACGATCATTGTCCCCCACACTCCGCCCCAGGCCCTGCGAGCAGGCACCCTCAGTGCACACTCAGTCGTTCAATTTGGCACATGAAGTAAAGAATGTCAACGAGGGGGTTAAGATACGGGGACATGGATAGTCCCAGGTTAACAATGGGACCAATCAGGATGTAAGCTCTGTACCTGCAAATAACCCAGAGGTTGTCTTTCTTTCCCTTGTCCTGCTCTAAATCTTCCTCCCCCCTCCCCTCTCTCTCTCTCTCTCTATATATATATATATATTTATATAGACACAGACAGACCCTTGTCCCCTCCGCATGTCCCCCTGTTCTGACCCACTCTAAAATGTCTTCCTGCTCTTCCTCTTGTTCCTTTATTTCGTAATGCAGAATTAATAATTCATGCCTCACTTTGTTCCAGAAAAGGTTCCTGGTGAATAATAGATAACTTGGGTTCATTTTAGTGAATAAGCAGCTGCTATTTCTACCAGGGAAGGAGATGAAGTCACTTCTTACCGCCTCTCATTGATCCCACGCTCCTGTTTGACAGGCCCTAGGCAGAAAATGGGTTTTTATATTGATCTTTGGGGAAAGACAAAATTAAGTTTCCGAGTACAAAGCTGAACCCTCAATTATTATGAATTCCAGGCACTTTTCTGAAACAGGAAGCAAGAAGTGTCCCTGTCTCTTTGGGTCGATGGTGCTCTCAAATCTCCCACCTGCCCCATCCCAACCCATATACGGTGCTTCCTGAGATATCAGGCTGCCTCTAGTGACCATGTTGCAGGGCCTGCCGTGGCCTCATCTGCTGGCTAGAGAACAGGTCCAAAACAGTGAAACAGCTCATTCGTGGCAAAAGCAGCCTCAGACGATGACTTGCTCCGGGTGGCCAGACTAAAACGCCAGTGGTTCCCACGTAAATTTCATCATCGAAAGTAAGTTTTTCCTTCCTTAGCTATTATTAATTAGCATAGACTTCTGAATGGAGGAAAAAATAAATTATTGGCACAATAATAGTTCTAAGATATTACAGATTCGCTCCGTGGCCATTTCTGATTCACAAACACACACAGGCGGAAACAAAGAGCATGCCCCAGGGCACAGCTGAAGTCACTCTGGAATCTGGGACTACACGGAACCCTTATCCAGGAGCATGTGGATGACACAGCGTGGGACAGGAAGGGACTTCGGCCAAGAAGCGGGAATGAGGGGGTGAGTCGGAAGTTAAAAGGCGAACGGACCTGCAGGCATCTCTAAGATGAGGCGACGCACTGAATGTGACTCACCTCCTGGTCCGTTTCCAAAGGACACTGTCCAATACGATGATTCTTCTTCCCAGCAGCTGCCACCGCCAAGCCGGAGATGCTTCGGATTTTCCCTCTGTGTTTGACAGCCAGGCCCAGAGCAGATGGCAGCACTCGGCACCCGGGCAGAGCAAAAACGGTTGTCTCACCTGGCCAGGTACTGCCAGGCTTCACTAGGACAAAAGTCCCACCAAAAATACCTGCAAAATCTGGGGTCGGGAGAGAACGGTCTGAACTTCCTGTTTAACTAACTCACCAACTGAAAACAAAAACCCACTCTCAGGCAAAGCTTTCCTTCATTTGCTGGGAGGTGATGAGAGAACGCACAGACTTGGTCTTTGGTGAGAAGTGGTTTCCTGCGTCACCAGCCAGGTAATGTCCAGGCTCCGGAGAAAAGCAGCTGAGATTCGACGCTTTCCTAAGCTGAGCTCACAGGCAAATTCCACAACATGAAATTTCATCTTCCAGAGCTGAAACTTTACCAAAGCAAATCGGCTTGGAAATAGTTTACTTGAAAAACACTGCAAGTTAAAAGTTCGAGTGGGGATACTAAAGCTGGAACAGGGATCCGAGGAGGGGACTCAGGGCTGCGGGACACTCAGCCTTTCGTCCGGCAACCCTCAGTCACAGTGTCCTTACAACACACAACTGAGAGTGGAAGACGCAGGGCCGGAGTGGCCCCGGGAAACTCCCTCCCACGCCTGCCAAGGAAGTCTTGATCGCCCATAAAAATAGCCCCTGGCACCCAACTCTGAAGCTGAAAGATTCCAGAGTCAAAGAAGCACTCACCGTACCCCACCCCAGGGGCCCCAGGAACGGAGCCATCTGTGGCTACTATTTGCTTATTGAAATACTCATGGATGAAGAGAGTAGAACTAGAAATTGCTTCTATGGCCGTTCACAAATTGTTGGTTTTCTCTGCATTTTCATCACCACTGAAGAAAGAATTATATATGCACTAGATTTCTATTATTTGGCCCCCTCTCTCATTTGTGTGTGTGCGTGTGTGTGTGTGTGTGTGTGTGTGTAAAATAACCAGGATGGATGGATGGATGGATGAATGGGCAGAGAGACAGACAGACAGAGGATAGGTCGCTCCATCTCACAGTGATGGCAGTTGACTGTCACAAGGCAGAGAGCCCGCAGGAGCCTAGGGGGCTGCTCTCAGCAGCCAGGCTCCAGGACAGGGACGCTCAGCAATGAGATCAAGATGTCTTCTGGGGCCGACTAATTAAGTAACAGATTGTTTACTCAAAGCCCAAGGACACAGACCCTTAAAAAAGAAACAAAATCTCGTTACATAATGCCCTTCCCTTCATAAATTACTCTGCTTTCAAATAAGATGAAATTGTGTTTGTACCTTTCATTTCATGATGTGTAACCCTTGCCTTCCTCCACAGCAGCTGGAGGAAGGCAGTCTCTGAACGTGGCTAGTCCCACGCTACCACTCACACGTGTGCGACGCGTGGAGCAGACCACCTAATTCACAGGCACTGCAGCTCCCTGACCGTGTGCAGTAGAGACAGCACCGCCTGCTTTAAGGGGCTGTGGGGGAAGATTAAATAAGAAATCGGTGTGGGGTTTAGTGTAGTGTCCAAAAATGCGCTGCCCGATACGGTGGCACTGACTATGTGTGGCCACTTAAATCAAATTCAAATCAGTTAAAACTCAGACTTTCGCTCTTCAGTCCTACTCGCCAAGTTCCCAGCAATCAGCAGTCACAGGCGGCTGGTGGCCGGCGTGGTGAACGGCATGTGTGCAGAATGCATCCGTCTTCACAGACATTTCTGGGTGTGGCTCGGAAGGTAGGGTGTGCTCAGTAAACGTTCAAGGGCCTCCCCCCCAACCCCCCACCGGCCTCCTCACCGACTCCTCTATGTTCTGGCTGCCACAGGCACGTCCCTACCAGGAAGGAGAGCGATATGGCAACACAGAGCTGTTGGTCACTTGTTCACCACCAGGAGTCCTGTCGTTCTGGAAGGTCACAGCGGGGCGGGGTGGGAGGGAGTTCTCACAATGGGGCTGCAGGGGCCCAGGGAGGGGCATTTTGGACAGAGAGAAAAGCGGTGTGCACGGCACTCCCCAGGCGCCCCTGGAGAGCCCCTCCTCGCCGCACTGACTGTGACACCTAACCACTGAGACAACGAAAGGGAAACGGGCCCTTCTCTCTGCTTCAGACCCAGTCTGCCCTGGCTGAAACGTCCGAACGTAAGCGTGAATCATCGACATGTCCCCAGACACTTTGCCGAGGTGGCTGTGGGCCCTGCAGGGGATTCTTTGTATCAGTCTCCTGCGATTTGGGTGCGGGACGGCGGTGGGTGGGGGCGGCGTTGTTACGGCGGTTTGGTTCCGTTTCCTTTCTCCCACGAATACCAGAACTGGAACACCAGAGTGCACATGCCGATAGGGGTCTGGAAGGTTGCAGGGACGGGGAATTCTAAGCAGCTGAAATTTAACGTGACCCCTGAGAAGAGTTCCGGGCTCAGATAACGGTTGGGGGTGTCCGGTGAAATTGTTCTGTAGGCCCTTATAGACTGGGCTCAAACGTTCTCAAACATGACTTCTCTCAAACCAGGTATTTGTGGTGCCAAACCTCAAAGGACGCACGTCTTTGCTCTCAATGCTTCACGCGGAGCGGGCTGGCCCACGTGGCTTGTCAGAAGTGAGGAGAAGAAACGCCCAGTCCTTTGGAAAATCACCACGTGCTGCGTACAGGAGATGCTCTTCCGGGGAATACGCCAAGCTTCTTTCCCAAGATGGGAAATGCGTGAAAATGTGAGAGAGATGGTACCCTTCTAGGTCGAGCTGCCAGCAGGGCCAGTCTGTTCCCACAGCCTTGGTAACCGCATCTGAGTACACCTGGTAATAAACTGCACCGTATGTCTTTGCTGAGGGAAATTCAGTCCTTGCTGGCGACATTTCAGGCTACGTGAATACATAACTCTCTTCTCTCCCCTCTCCATCTGCTGTCGACAGCCCCCCTTTGACTGCGTGCCAGAGTGAGTTGTCACTCTACAGTCAGCAGTCCTGGGCGCTTTCGTCACAACTCAGGCACATCTCCTAATGGTACTCTGAATGACATTGCGTCCTGATGCTTTTCGTTGTCCTACCAACAAGGAAGGCTGTGAATTTCATTAAAGCACAACACAATGAGAAAAACATGGGACAAGGTGCAAGTTTTTTATTCTGCTGAAAACATACACTTATTAGCAGTTAGACACAAAAACAGAAACTGCTGTTTTTGGAAAGTGTAGCGAGTACAGGACCATAGTTGTATACAATGCAGTCCTCAAGCTACGGGGACCGATAGCCATACACTTTTCGTTACTGCAAAGATCCACCTGTCAAGCACCGACACGAAATTTCAGCCACGGGAAAGGCATTTTCCTGTCCCAGCAACTTCTATTTGGCTACCTTTTTACAGTATCAGGCACATATCATGTGCAATATAGCTATTATTTATCATTACTAGAGTATTATCTTTTCCACCAAAAGAAATTTCCTATTTTTACTGCCTTTTGATGTAAATTTCTTCCTGTTATTTTTTTAAAGATTTTATTTATTTTTAGAGAGGGGCAGGGAGAGAGAAAGAGGGAGAGAAACATCAATGTGTAGTTGCCTTTTGAGCGCCCCCCACTGGGGACCTGGCCTCCAACCCAGGCATGTGCCCTGACTGGGAATCGAACCAGCGACCCTTTGGTCTGCAGGCCGTCACTCAATCCACTGAGCCACACCAGCCAGGGCGTCTTCCTATTATTTTGAGGAAGCATTCTTTAGTGAAGACACCCTAGAAGGAAAAGTGCTTAAAAAAAAAAAAACTTACCAACTTTTAAAAAGACATAGTAACTTACCAACTTTTAAAAGGAACAAGAATTCAGACACCAACGAACTCTGCACAGCAGCTGCTTACCCAGCCCACACTTTCTAATAACAATAATGGTAATAATTCCATCACTTTCACTTGTCACAATTCTTTGACTAAAGAGCAGAAATCACACTGACTTAACCTAAACCTGAGGGAAAGTCTCCTTACAAGAATACACCTATGTCACTGAGTCAGAAAGGGATCGTAGGGGAAATGGGCAGGTGTCAGGAACGAAGAGGCTCTCTCTCCTTGTCACCTGTCCGTTTCATCTTCCTCTCCCAAGCCTGCCTTCCCCCTGCCTCTTCCTCGGGGCACCCACCGAGTCAAGCTGCCGCTCAGCTCCCCAACCACGCCCAGTTCGGAGCTGCTCCTTGGCCTCGGCTACTCATCTAGGGACACGACTGGCGTCGCTTGGCTGGGTGTGCCTCCGGGGGCCGCGGAACACACACACACACACACACACACACACACACTCACGGCCGTGCGTGAGCTGCCCCGCGTGGCGCGCCGGGCCGGAGTGCCAACCGCCGAGCTTTGTCCTGTGCGAGTGGCGCCCTTCGCACGTGGCCCTCTGAGGAGAGGGCGCGGGGCTCACACTGTGCCCACCTGACACCGGGCGGCAACAGCCACCCCGGGAGAGCTGCGGTGTCCCCGGCCACCTTCGTCAACACTAACAGTCGCTCGGCGTCCGGCCGTGGGCTGGGACGGGTGCCCAGGCGAAGCTCGACCGCGCCGGCGGGACGCTGGTGAAAGATCGGCCCCTGAACACAAAATCGTGCAGAGCTTCGCGGCAAACACCGGCAAAAAAAAAAAAAAAAAAAAGCAGAAGAAAAACATTACAATTTGAGGCCATTTTTGTTTTAAAAAACAAGGCAACGTCATGTAGCCATTCATACCCGTCCTTCAGCCAAAGATAACTGAACCTGTACGATGTTCGAGCCTTACTGTACGGCTTTGTTTTCTTTATTTCTTTTTCTTCATTGCTGATCGAATCAGCTCCTCTCCGCCAGTGAGAAAGCCGGGAGAAACCTGAACGACCCACGCGATACTCAGGTCCGACGCCCATCGAACTGCCAGGAGCCGGGCCCGGCCGCCGAAGGGCAGCGCCCGGAGGGAACGCGGCCTGAGCCCCGGGGCGGGCCGGGTCTGACTGCTCCCCTCCGCGGGCTGGCGCGCTCGGCCTCCTTCCTTTAATCTCACATTACATAAAACACTTCCAGGCTTTTTCGCCAGCAAGATGGGAAAAATTAAACCGCCCAACCGCCTCGCCGGCTCCGGGTGTCCGGGCGCCCCGGGGTGCAGTCGTTCCGCCGAGCGCGCCCACCCCACCCACCTCAAACCTCGGGGCCCTCCGTCTCCCGGACCCAGGACCTCGCCTCTGAAGCCTGCCCTGAGGCTCACGGGAAAACCTCAAGCACGTCCCCAAAGCTGTGTGTCCCCAAAGCTTTGTCCGTACCTTAACTGTCTGTTATTATTTGTTGTGCATTTGGCTCAAAACAAAGGGAGAGCCTGACCTCACCAGCTACTTGTGACAGAAAACTACAACTCCCATGAGGCAGTGGGGCTGCGGGATCACGACTCCCAGCAGGCTCCCCGAGGCTCCGGCTCCTTTCTGCGCAGGCGCTCCGCCGTGCCGAGGCGCTGGAGCTTTGCGGGATGGCCGCGTCTGAGGAGGAGCCTGAAGCCCCCATGGAGACCCTGGACATCGCCTGCGGCCTGGAGAACCTGCCTGTGAGCGTGTGGCCCCCGGGGGTGGTGCCAGAGCCCTTTCAGGTAGGGGGCGGGGCTCGGCCTCTCAGAGAGCCGCGTGCGCGGGGTCCCCTTTTCCTCCATGGGGCGGGGCTTGACGGCCATGGCGCTGCGCGCGCAGCCACTGGATGGGGCTGGGGCCCTGCAGGTAGGGGGCGGGACTAGACGGCACGTGCTCTGCGCGCAGCCCCCACATGGACGTACTTTTGTAGGTGACTCTTGCACCAGGTGCTCTCCAAACTCCTTGACTTTTTTTGCACTGTCGCACAGCTGTTGTGGGCACGAATAGCTCTCAAATGCACAGGTTTCGGTCTTTTTCTGTTAACATTCCAGTGACCTTAACGAGAGTATTCCTCTTTCTTGCCTGTAGACTGGCAGTGCCCTCCCTGAAGGGCAAAGGCAGAGGTGTCATGAAGTCCCCCAGAAAGAGCCCCGAGAACCTGGCTTTCTGTCCTGATTTTGTCCCCACAACTCATTGAGTCTCAGGTGTCATATGTAAGGTGAGGCATAGGTCCTATTAACAGACTTCAGCCAAGTGTCGTGGTTAAAACCCTGGCCCCTTGAGTCAGACTTAGCTGAGTTTCCCCCGTGCTCTGAATTCTTGGGCAAACATAAACTAGCCTCAGCTAAGCCTTAGAGCCCTCCCATGTACAATTAAAATAATAGAACCTCTCTCCCAGGTCGCTTGGGGCATTGCAATGAAAATACTGCTCCTGGTTTGCTGAAAGCACTCAGTGAACGTTCACTACTATTACTGCCTCAGGGCCCTTTCTACCTTTCTCATCCCTCTGATCTTGGCCTGCATGTTGCCTAAGGAATAAGGAATGACCAAAAAAGAAAAAAAATAACACAAAGACAAGGACGTTGGAGCGGAGAGAGCACTGGACATGGCGGTAGGAGGGCTAGGGTCTGGGTTTAGTCTCTTAGCTATTTCTCCGATCCTGTGTTTCTGCCTCTGCAAAAGAAAAATAATTCTAAAATGTGTAGCCCTTGTCACATCCATTATCAGTACAGAACCCTGTCTGTCCTTGCTTCCTAGAGTTGTTTGAGGATAAAATGACAGCAGACTCAGTAGCAGTTTTCAAAGAGTAGAGCAGAATGTCAGTAGCAGAAATGGTTGTTTTTCCCCGAACTACCCTCGGCAGTTATGGTTACAATACGGTTGGCTAGCACCATATGAAACCCTGATCCCTAAAAGCTTATTCATAACCAAACACTGCAGGCTGGCTGGTCAGAAACACTGATGAATATGTTTTCTTCATTCAACAGATAACTGAGTGCCTGTGAGGGGCCAGGCTCGGTTAGCTAGGTGTATAAGATGGTGACAATACAATTCCTGCCCCTGAGTTTACAAGCGAGGACAGAAGGCACTTCATTGCTATACAAGGGGGGCCGGAGAGGAGCAAGCCTTGTGACTGATCCTCACACCTACAGCTGATGGGCATAAATGGAACTCAGGAGGCAGACTCAGCCCCACAGTGCTCCAGCCTCCTGGCTCTGTGCATAGCTCTGGGCAGAGTGAGGTCACCGAAAGGAGACAAGATCCCTTCCTCCAGGAGCTTATATTCTCACCGAGAAGATAAAACATAACTGAAAAATTTAAATGACAAGCCTAAAACTGCCTTCAACTAGTTTGCCTACATATATTCATGGAGCACAAAAAAACAGTCTTATAAAAGGTCAAAACAGCTTGCTTGCCCCAAACCCTGCCTTCACAGGCACGTGGACACATAAGAGTTCAGGCATGAAAAGCTCAGGTTAAAAATAACCTTGTGTCTAGTTAGCTTTTGAGTTCTGTATGAAAAGGCAAAAGAACATTCAAATGTTCCGACTGGAAACAAGCATATCGAAATGCCATGGGAACTGAAACCTAAGTAGGAGAAAAACTCATTGATTTTCTTGAACTAAGAGTTGGATCTGGCCATTGTTCGGGTTCCTGAAACCAGCTTCAAACATCCTTCTTAAGATCTCAACTTGGCCTTGAAAAGAATTATCTGGCGCACAGTCTCCTAATGCTGCTTGGAGCAGAAACAAACTCATGGGGCTGGAGGCCAAGTATAAAGATTCTTGTAGCTGGTATTTCAAACAACCAAAAAAGGAATGAAGATTTCACAGCACTCCCTTAAAATTCAAAACGAAGGGAGGTTTTCGGCTCAGGACACTGTGAAGCGTCATTCCTCATATTCCGGACTCTCAGTGCAGAATGCGACTCAGAACTAAGCCAGACCTCTGACCGGAAGTTATCGAGAGCTTCAATCAAGCAATCAAAAAATAGTCCCCGGCACAGAAATGGAGATCACATGGAGGGTTATCATCAGGAGGGTGGGTGGGGAGAGAGGGGGGAAAGGTACAGGGAATAAGAAGCCTAAATGGTAGGTAGAAGATAGAAAGGGGGAGGTTAAGAATAGTATAGGAAATGTAGAAGCCAAAGAACTTATATATATGACCCATGGACATGAACTAAAAAGGGGAGTGTGGGGGGAAGGGGTATGCAGGGCGGGGGGTGGGGAGGAGATGGGACAACTGTAATAGCATAATCAATAAAATATATTTAAAAAAAAATAGTCCCCAGGCCCCTGCTGCATGCCTCGTGCTATGGGTAGGAACCTGACCCCCTCGCCACGCCACAGCCCAAACCTCAGGACCATACCTTTCCTTGAGACATAGATTTGTTTAAAAGTCAAGGCCCCACATGTAGTACAACCAGAGAGCCCTATGGTCTGTGCCACTTCGATCCCGAAGTTCATGCTCAGGTGCAGGTCAGTGCAGAGAAGGGAGAAACAGCGTGTGCGAAGAGCCAAGGGGGTATATTTGCTCTTCAACATGCTATCTCCTGTCTCCATTTTGGTTTTGTGGGTGACCGTGGTTTACTAAAAAAAAAAAAAAAAAATTCTCTTGTTTTCTGACAGAAAATGTGAAATCTCTACCCAGATCTTCAAGGATCTGGTTCCGAGTGCATCACTGCGCACCGAGCATTTTGCTTTGTTCCCAACTCACGCGCGATCCATGTCGCACTTTGACACACACCCAGAAAAGGTAGGGCCTGTGTTCGAGGATACTAAAGGTGACTTTTAGAGTGCCCCCTTTTGCACTTTCCTGAGTGCTGCTTCCGAAGCCCCACACGTGTGCACCGGGCAGTAGGCCATGTCTGCAGGTGAACGAGGTCAGCCCGGGCCGGGCCAGCCCTCCGTCTCCCCCCACGGAGCTGGGCAAGTGATGGAGGCTGGACAGTGGGGATGTGACCCTATGGTTTCCTAGTCAGGATTTTGGTTTGAGCAGGTCCGACCCTGAGAAGTTGAACTCCAGACCCGGCTGTTCAGCACGTTCTTCGAGAGCCTGCACAGGTCACAGGGAACACTTGGGGGCCAGCCGCTGGAGCGAGCTTCGTGCATGGAGTCTCTCCGTCCCTTCACAGCAACGTGAGACAGAACGGAAGTGTCTGGGGAGGTTGCGTAATGTGCCAGAAATACATGATGTTAATTTCAAACACGAAATCGCGACGCAGTATCCGGAAGAACTGCAGGAGGCTACTATGTTACATGTATGAAGTGCCTGGCACTGAGGACAGAGCCTGCCCAGGTCCAGGAAGTCACTGGAGACCCAGGCTTCACAGAGAGACCTCGGACTTAGGACTTTCTTCTTTCTCTGTAATGGTCCATCAGTTTTGAAAATGCAGGTGCATTTTAAAGACCAAGAAACTTCCATACCCTCCCTTTCTCACTAAGAGGATGTCTTTACTCGTGCACTTGTACAGTAAATTTAAGTATCTATTGATATCTTTGCAACAAGTACAATTTCTGGAATTCCGTCTGCAATTTCTTGTCCAAGTACCTGTTTTTAACCTTGTGAAGATTCAAGTACAACTGTAAAGTGTCTTTAAAACGCCAGAGAATATTTAAGAATTTAGATATCTTTGAATTTAAAAACTCCTTTAAAAAAATCGATGGAAGACACTCCTGAGACCATTTTTCATTGATGACCTTCTCATCTCCAGAAAGGATCCGAGGCGACTCACAGCAGAAACGCGCACACACACATATACATACATACATATACATCCATATGTGCATTTGTGTTATAGAGAAAATGCGAGAGACCAAAGCCAAGAATAGACCCTTCACTGCATCCAAAGCCTGAATTCAGCTCTGAGTTCCTGACAGCCGAGGCTGAGGGGGAAAAATGGGTTACAAAGCTTTGTTTCTGATAAGAAAAAAAATTGTTTTTCTTGTTTTTCCTATACCTAAAGTGAAACCACAGAATTTGAAAACAAAGTTAATGTTATTTTTAAATTGGAGAGTTACGTTTGCAGACAGCATTTTAACATGCGGTGTGTTAGTTCATTGGTCTGTTTTGTACGTGTAGGAGTAAGAAGTAGCGTCCCCCTAACCGCTTGCTCGGCCCGGGAGGGATGCTACCCGCCAGGCTGACACGCTGTCTCCGCCTTTGCAGTACACTCCCGAGCACGTGGCTGGGCCCGGGGCGGACGCGGACCCCGCTGAGATCACCTTCCCCGGGTGCCTCTGCCTGCACCGCCCCTGCGTCCCTGGCTCCTGCTCCTGCCTCCGTCACGCGGAGAACTACGACGCAGACGCACGCTTCAGACCCCTGGGCTCGGCAGCCGGGTGTGCCCAGCCGGTCTTCGAGTGCAACGCCCTGTGCCCGTGCCCGGAGCACTGCGCCAACCGAGTGGTCCAGCGGGGCGTGCAGCTCCGCCTGCAGGTGTTCAGGACGCCTCGCAAGGGCTGGGGGCTGCGCACCCTGGAGTTCATCCCCCGAGGCCGCTTCGTCTGCGAGTATGCTGGCGAGGTGTTAGGGTTCTCGGAAGCGCAGAGAAGAATTCGGCTGCAAACACCACTCGATGCGAATTACATCATAGCCGTGCGGGAGCACGTGTCCGGCGGGCCGGTGATGGAGACGTTTGTGGACCCCGCCGGGATTGGAAACGTGGGGAGATTCCTCAACCATTCGTGTGAGCCCAACCTGCTCATGGTTCCTGTCCGGGTGGACTCGATGGTGCCGAAGTTGGCACTTTTTGCAGCCAAAGACATTCCGCCTGAAGAAGAGCTCTCTTACGACTACTCAGGAAGATTTCTAAACCGAACGGACTGCGAAAACAGAGAAAGGCCGGATGGAGGGAAACCAAGAAAACCTTGTTACTGCGGCTCCAAAGCGTGCGCGGCTTTCCTGCCCTATGACGGGTCTCTGTACCGTGCCCCGGAACCTCCGGGCGGGGGTCAGGGAGGGACAGCGCGGGAGATGCACTCCTGCCCTCCTCGGGCAGGGGGGAGTGTGGGGGAGTCCCCTGCGGTTCCCTCCAGGTGAGCTCTGGGCCAGCACCGCCACCACAGGGAGTCCAGACTGTCTGTTCCCCTCTGCCCAGCTGCCGAGCTTAGCCTGGGAATGTGGCAGAGGAAGCCACCGGCCGTCCAGCTCACCCTTTCGCACAACGGCCTTCTCACCTTTTATCCGGCCACCCCACTAAAACCAGGGCACTTCTCCTGGTTAGATGCGCCAACTGGCTTCTAGATGACGAGGTGCAAGCAAAAATGGTGAGTCCTCAAAAGAGGCCTCCTTCCTGGACCCCTCCTCCTCCCTGCTGGCTGGATGTTTACGCCACCGCTGGGGCTGGAGCACCCACCCTACCTCCCTGGTCACCATGGAAACAGAAGCAGCTCTGAGCAAATGAACAAAATCAGGAGTACAGGTGCCGTGGGACACGCCACCAGTGCTGATCTGACACCTCTGGACTTCCGGGTGAGAAACAGTCCCTCCCCCATGTATGCCACTGTTGTGTCAGCTTCCAGCTCCAGTGCCAAGTCAAAATGACCGAGGGAACCCCGGTGGCCGCACACCTGCCTCCCAGCCAGTGTTGTTGGTAATAAAGCTGATGGTTGGATTTCCGCCGGGCTCGTGCCTGCATCTTAGATCTCACCTGTCTCTAAACAGGGATCAGGGAAGGGCCTGACTGACACCACCTGGAAAACCCTAGGCACCCCCACCATGCACACAACCCAAAGTCACGGGAGGAAGCAACTGTGAAGTGTCTGCTGTGCACTTCAGGTCTCCACACAGCCTCACTTTGTCCGTGCCAGTGACATGGAGACCCCACAGGCCCGCCACGGCCACCAGCAGGGACTGAGTCTTAGCGCTCCAGTCCAACTCCTGGAGGGCGAACATCTCTCGGCTCCTTTTTCCAAGCAAGGCCGTTGCAAAAACTAGTTATTTACAGAAGTTTATTAGACCCTTAGAAAGCTGAAATAATTATTTGGGCCCTACACTGCAGTGTTATTTAATAAGCTAAATTAATTAGTATCTTCTTGAGTACATTTAGCCCCTGGCACCAGGAGGCCCTGCTCTTTCAAAGTTCCATCCTGGGGATTCGGGTTATCTCCACTTGCTGCCTCTGGTTTGGGGGCTGATTACACACCTTGTTTGCCCACGGGCCCTGCCCCGCCCCCACGCTGCCACAGAACATCAAATGCTCCTCCCACTTTTTTCTGAGAAGAGACTCAGTGGGGACCCTCCGCTGCAGCTTCAGCGTACTCGTTAATAAACAGTCCCCCTCAGAGGACACATGGCAATAAGTGGTAACGTGTTCCTTGCTACAAAGCCAACCGATTCTAAGAGGCCAGCAGGCATTATGGGACGTGAGAGTTCCCAAGCTCCAAGCTCCCAGTGCAAGACCCATGGTCTCACCAGAGAAAGCACAAGCCAAGGGCCACATGCCCCCGAGAAGCTGCTAGCCAGGGGGCCTCAGGTGTGCGGTCCCCACACCCGCCAGCAGCTCAGGTCAGGCGGCCACAGTACCAGCGCTCACTGCAGACCCGCTGTCGCTGAGGTGCCCCAGGACGCGGTCAGCCTCTGTTGCTGCTGTTTGAAGGTCCGACAAAGCAAAGGCTGCTCCTAGGTCTGTTTGGCGGGTGTCGCCCTTGGGCACTTCACCCAGGGACCCCGGGGACGGCCTTCCAAAGGGAAGGGGTCCTCGAAGACTGAAGTAAGGCTCTGCCTCAGGCCTGTGCCAAGGGTGGCACGCCCCTCCTTTCAGTCTCCCCTCCTGCCCAGCTGGCTGGGGGCCATTCCGAAAGGGAGTCAAGAAATAGAGCCCAGAGGAACGGGCCCCGAGACACACACGGGGACTCCTCAGAGCAGCCCCACTAATCCACGTCTGCAGGCAGAACGGGCCTGACAGCCCACTCCCCTCTTCCTTCTACAGAGAACTCACGTCACTCAAACCCTGCCTTTACAGATGAGGCCACTAAAGCCCCCAGCCAGCAACAGGTCCCAGTGCTCGGGATGGCAGGGGGGACTTTGAGAAGTACCGAGTCCTGCACCTCATTTAAGCCTTACTCAGTTCCTGACCTTCAGACTACGATATATTTTTTTTAACTTCAGGGGCACATGAGGTCAGAAGCATCCCCAACCAAACCACACATAGGAACGGTCAGAATTCTTAGCTCAGAGAGGGGCTCCAGACCTCCCTACCACAAAACAAAAATAAGATGGTAATTACAGGCAGCTTCCAGGTCACGGTGGGTTGTGGGCAGGGCTGGGGACAGGAAACAATAGACTGGAAGGCTGATTTCCTTAACAGCAAAGCACTTCTGCAGGCCGCAGTCATTTGCAGTCAGGATGGGACCCATTAGCATCCCCCAGGGCTGTATCTCAGCCACAGCGGGCTGGGGATGCTCCCAGGCTGAGTCTGGGCAGCTGCCTGAGCCTCAGTCCACCCACCTCCCCCGACAGCTACTCCTGCGTCCTGCAGAAGAATTCCCCCCGTGCTGAGCTACCATGGCTGTTCTCAGATTCATTTTATAATTAAAAAAAAAAAAAAAACTGAAAAGCCTCCAATTTACTGTGTGAGGGGACATAAACTGGTGCAGCGTTTTTGGGGGGCTGTCGATATCCGTCACAAATCACAGTAGTCACATGCTGTGCTCCAGGAGTTAGACTCCCAGTAACTGACCCTGCAGGAACTTCTGCATAAGCTGGCAGATATAAGTAGGCACTCATAGGGTTATTGGAATGTTCTCTAACAATAAAAACTGAAAATAACCCACGTGTTATTCCTCTTGATGTCCGATAGGTCCCTCAAGCTACCTTCACCTTCTGAAATTCCTTTTGCAGCTCAGTTTGGGAGAGTTCCACTGCCCAGTCCTCCAGGTCGCCGATCCTCTCTTCAGCCGCATCTAGTCCATTAAACCTGCCGGTGCATGTCTCGGTTCTGGTACTGTGTTCTTCAGATCCGAGGCTCCTGTGTGGTACTGTCTCACATTTTCTCTCTCCTCGCTGAGGTTCTTACTGTGTCTGTCCGCCTCCCCCAAGTCTGGCGAACAACCTCACAGCCGTTACTTTGAACTCTGTCAGGTAAGTTACGCATCTCCACTCCATTAAGGGTGTTTCCCCTAAAGTGTTACCTCGTCCTTCTGTTTGGAACGCAGTCCTCTTTCCCCATCTCACCTGACCCTGTGCAGGTGAAATGGCCACCTCTCCCACTCCTGTAGGCGTGCTCATGCGCACAAGCACCTCGTTGTCCGCCTTGGCCCTGGCTGCTCCATCTTCTGTGATCGTCCGAGCAGCACGATTTCTTCTGGATGGGTCTCCATGCTGAAGGTGTGCCAAGGCTGGGAGCGAGGAGCTCAAACAGCAGCTTTTAAAGTACGCATATATGTATACATGCTTGTGTGTGCGTGTGCGTGTATATATATTCCCGTATACATATTCCTGTGGGACCAAAATCATTAATCCGCCAGCCTCCAGACCAGGCAATCTGTAGGTGACTCCAGGCAACAGATACAGAAACCGAGGCTCCGGCCGTGAGTGTAAACACCGTCCCGGGAGGTGCCAGCAGGCTGTGGTG
Organism: Macrotus californicus; assembly: GCA_007922815.1. Classification (NCBI taxonomy): domain Eukaryota; kingdom Metazoa; phylum Chordata; class Mammalia; order Chiroptera; family Phyllostomidae; genus Macrotus; species Macrotus californicus. The sequence goes on from VMDR010001706.1 coordinate 50,534, forward strand.
AAGCCAAGGGCCAGTCAGCTTTGGCAGGGCCACCGGAGGGCGCTGTGACTGCCGACACCTGCCCCTGCCGGCTCTCGCGGGCAGCTCGTTCAGCTATTTGAAAGGAGCACTTTCTTCCATGGCTCCTGTGTGCCCATGTGTACACTTATACATGATCCGTATCGTACATCAGTACACGCGGGTATAACGTGTTTGCGAACGCACAGGGAAGGCCTGGGAAGACACACCAACTGGTGGAGTCGGGGCCTGCTGGCGAAGATCTGGGAGCAGACACAGGTCACAGCATGAAGGGCTTCTGAGGCTAGTCTGCATATTTTTTACAGATTCCGGTTTTACCTTATGCATTTTATTGTTCTTACAATTTAAAAAGACAAGTTTTGTAATGATGCTTGACCGTTATTAACAATAATTATTAATAAAGGCAGTAGAAATGCAGAAAGTAATCAGAGTACAAAGATAGATCGTTCCCGGGCCTCTCCTCCTCTCTGCAGGTCACGTTCTCCAGCTCCGCCCGCTCTCCAAAGGCCCAGAGATTAGAGCGGACACACCTTGGGACCACTTTTTCCCACGGGAGCCTTCCCAAGCCCACATGGCCCCTGGATCCAAGGTTCTCCAACTCCAGATACCTCTTGTACAAAATCCGCAAAAAGCGATCTGGCCACTAGAGGGGGACATCACACACAAAACCATCCCAGGTGCCATTTCACGGAAAAACCGTTCCCTCAGCAGGAGGTGCAGGGGGGCTCCAGGAGGGACTGTCCAGAGCTGGCAGCCCACGGCAACCACCACGGTGACTCAGCCTCCGGCTTGCTGACCATGTCCTGCAGCAAAAGGTCTCAGTGAGAAGGATAAAGTTACCGAGGGGAATGCGGTCTTTTCCTCCCCACCAAACTGATTGCCCACGAATGTTCTGGAACAGAGGCAAAGCCTCGGGAGCTGCCCGACATGGCGCCGTCGCTGCAGCGCCCGGTCCTCGGCGAGCGTCAGGGGCAGAGAGTGACAACCTGCAGCCGGTTCCACAGAGACCAGGGAGGCCCTCCCCGTGCTTCCCAGATGCTACTTAACAAGCCCTGAACAGGACACTGTTTTCTCATTCTTCTCGCACGACCTCGGTCGACCCAGGGGTCTGAGCCTGTACAAAGGAGCCAATGAGGCGCCCTCCAAGCTTCGTTATTTCCTATTTGCCCGGCCTCCCCCACCTCGCCCCTAAGAATTCCACCTCTTTATGAAGACAGTCGTTTTACAAAAAAGAGTGGTACACAGGAGGGGGAGGGGGAGCAGGCCCTCTGAAAAGCCTAGGGCCCGAGCGTAGCCTCGGCCACCTCTCCGTCACGCTCAGGCACCGACTTTTGAAGTTGGGCATGAACGTGAAGCAGGCGTCGGTCCGCACCGCCGAGCCCGACCCACCTGCCTCGACTCCGCCGTTTGTAGAAGTGTTTCCACTGAGCTTCCAAAGCCTCAGCCGCAAGCACGGTCGGTGGCCCAGAGTCACAGCACTCCGAAGTGGCAGGACAAGGACTGAGACGGAGGCTGAGGCCATCTGGCCCCAGAGCCCCGCCACCGCGCTCTGTGCCCTTCTCCCCTCTTCCACCCACCCCTCCCCACCCCAAACTCACCGTGCACCACCGATGTGCTGGTGCAGTGGGGAACGGAGTCACCAGGACGGTCAGCCCTGGTTCGGCCCCGCAGATGTGTCACCTGGGCACCTGGCAAACACTCTCAGTCCAGGTTTTCTAAGACAAGAGGGGAACAAAACCGCAAAGTGAAGACACAATCCACCAGGAGGGAGAGAGCTGCGTGACAGCAACCTCGCCCTTTCTCACAGGCTTAATGATACAACTACCTTCCCAGGGGGCAGAGGCTGGGGACCTGCAGGGTCCCCTCCCTGTCACCTCCCCACCCCCACACCGCAGCAGAGGCTGCGATAGTGGGGACCTCCCCCTCTGTGTGCCTCTGGTGGCGAAGCCCTCTGACAGAGTCTCTATCGAAGTGGTTCCAGCAACAGCAGCTGGAGAGATTAGAGGGCTTCCTTCCGCGTCACTGAAGTTAAATGTTTTTGGCAAGTGTCTGCGGCTACAGCAGACTGTGGGCTTCATGAAAGCAGCCCCATAGGGCCCTTCCCCCACAAGGACCAAAGTAAACAAGCAGGTGACCCTCTTATCAGTGTCACCTGACAAGGACGCTTATCTCTCTTGGCTTATCTCTCTTCCGGAGCTGGTTCCGCACCCCCATTCCGCACCCAGTCCCCCCCCCCCCAATTCAGTGCTCCTCCTGTTACCCAGATGAGAGACCCAGCCGATGAGGTGGAAAAGAGCTGCTCTGACAGGTCATCCTTTTCCTCAGAAAGAAAACAGCGTTTGTCCAGTATGGCCGGGGCAGGGGGCGGGGGCGGGGTGGTGCATGGGCAATGCTCCTGCTCCCCCTCACTAGGGGATGGGCCATTCCTGCCCCACAGCTGGGGTGATCACTGGGGCTGATAGCTGCAGCCCCACTGCCCACTCAGCAGGGTGGCTCTGGGGTCGATGACCACTTGGGGGCGGGGGAGAAGCTGACAGGAAGCTGAAACGTCCCCCTGCCCTTGGCACTGATCCCCTGAACTTTCCCACCCCAAACTGGGCCCATGTCAGAGAGGGGCTCCGCTTCCACACGGCCTTCCTGGATATTCCCGGAATGGCTTCTGCTTCACCAAAAAATCAATTAAACTCCCGCTCTAGGGGTCTCCAATCTCGAGTGGGAGGAAGGAGGTTGCTCTGGCCAGCTGCCAGGGCCACCGTGGCCTCCTGGGGCTAATCGCTTCCACGGGGCTTTAAGCATCTGAAACAATGAAGGCCTCGTTTCCCCAAAAGCCCGACGGTCTGCAAGCCTGTAAAGGCCAGGCCTGCTCTGGGGTGGCTTTCATCGAAGATAGTTCAGCTTTAACAGAAATGAAACCAGCAGCCAAGAACCCGACACTCCTGCTGCCGTCTGCCAACTCCGCCAGGAGTGCCCCCGTTAACAGGCCTGAACCCCAATGGCGCCACGGAGGGGCCATGCCTGCTGTTGACTGGTGGGCAGTGGGGCGGGGGAGGGGCCAGGAGGGCACTTCCAGGTACGACCAGGCCCCTGGGCAGCCCCTGCCCATCCCCACACTGGACATCCCTAGCTGGTACATTACTTACCCATCAGTCACTTTTTCCAAGAGAAACACACAAGGTTTTGTGCTGCATGAACCGAGTCGGCTTTTCCGGACAGAGGCTGAAGGTGGCACCCCAGGCCAAGCCAGGCTGCAGGAGCATCTCCGGAGGCCTGCACAGCGCTCGTGTTCCACGTCGGAGCTGGGCACGCCCGAGTCCTGCCCCCACCCTCACCCCCACCCCCGACCCTCAGGGCTGGAACACCCCACACCTCCTGTTTCTTCCTGAGAGCTGCCTGCAGGTTGGCGCCCCAGGAGAAACAGTGGCCCTGATAAGGCTCACGTGTGAGGGAAGAAACACGTGAGAAGTATCATTTCATACAGAAAACTAAATCCCACACGGGCCTCTTGCATGCACTTCCTGAGGTCTCGGAACAGAAAACACCTGTATTTCCATGTTTGTCTGTTTTTGATACTCCTTGCACTGAGTCGGCCCTGGGTTTTCCCACAGACGATACCAGTGTAGCTTGAAAACTGTGATCTGCTTTCAAAAGGTGATTAGCAAGAGGACTAGCACTGAAGGCTGCCCCAGAGGAAGGCCCGCTGCCCTTCGGTGTGCTGACAACGGGGATTCTCCGTGAGGACGGCTGGGGGAACCGGACCCTCCCGTGCCCTCACGGCGGTGGAGCCATCACCTCACACACCGGGTCCAGGCAACACGTACAGAAAAAAACAGCACCTTCCAGGCCTTATTTTACCGACGGGTCGCTCCCAGGAACAACACAGGTGCCTTGTCGGAAAAAAAAAAAGGAAGGGAGGGAGGGGCGGGATGAGGGAGAAAAGAAAAAAATGGCCCAACAGGTGCAGATCCACACTGTGGTCGAAGCTGTAGGCTGAGCCACATGAAGTTGGAGGCGCTGATGTGATTAGATGTTCCCCAGCAGGGAAATGTCACCCTGATGGCCACCTCCTTCACGCCCCGGCCCGCCCCCTCTAATCATGTGTACGAGGCTTTAAAAAGGAAGAAAGGACTTGCCTCCCACTCAGCCCATCTGCACACCCTGACAATAAATGAACACCGTGCAGGACTCAGGACCCAGGCAGGTCTGAAAACAGACCTCCAACCCCTCCGCCTCAGTGGGCAGGAAACGGGGGCTGGCAGCACAGGCCCAAGGGAACAGATCCTTACAAAACAAACGAACGAGCGAAAAAGCTAAGCCACAGACACACACTAAGACTCCACCCACAGCTCTTTAAGAAGGGTCCACACTGAGGTCTGCAGGCCCTCGGCTCCTTACTTTGACGCAAATGCCTTCAAGGACTGACTCCCTGGAGAAGGAAGACGGACCCCCGGGCTTGCCGCTGCAAAGGGCTGACTGGCCGAGAGTCGCTGGCTACAAATGCCACTGGGGACAGTGGAGCTGCTGGTCTTCCCAGGATCGTGGTCGTTTCTGTCCTGGCTCCACTTACAAACGCGTCTGCCCCTGCCCTACTTTCCCCAGGGCCTCCCGTTTTTTGCATGCAGTTTTACGGAAGGGGAGGTTTTGAGGAATGTATGTATGGCATTGAAGCTGGAATGACGACAATGCTGTCACCCTGTTGGTCTGTCCCTTGTCAATGCGGGCACCCCGCAGGGGAGCAGCGACGGGCAGGTGTCTGGGTCGGGTGCACTCTTTGGCTGGTGACCTGCTACTGTGGCTCTTAAATGGGGGGGCTTGTTGGGGTTTTGTTTCACACGCTTTCTGATATTGCGCTGCTGCTCGAAATGCAATCCTAAAGACTAAGCCAAAACACACTCCAAAATATTTATGCTCTATCACATTCATTAACAGGAGAAGGACCCAAAATATGCACGGCAAAAATAAAACCCAGTGAAAATATAAGCAGGTGGGAAGGAACGAGGGAAACAGAAGCTGTCTTGACAAGCGGCGGCTTGAAGAATGAAATACCTTGTTCCCTGCATTAGCTTTTGCAAATAAGCAAACGCTCTTCTTGTTTGTTTTGTTTGCAGTGAATCATCAACTGGTGAAAGTTTGTGGGGAAACACTTTACATCCACAAACTGACAGGTTAGCAAGTGTGGGGCCCCCAGGAGCACGGCTGTTTCCCGAGACAGAGGTCAGGACGCTTCGAGGCAAGGCTCCGGGCGGCGATCGCGAGCTGGCTGAAAGATCACTGACTGACTTTCTCCAACTGACCGACCGACAGAAAGACGGGCCACTTCTTTCGAATGACAGGGGGACATGTTTCCAGGGCCCTGGTGGCCTGGGGAGCCAGGACGGGCCCTGACAATGGAAGCCCCTGCTGGAAAGCCATCCCTCTAAGACGGGGGCTCTCCTGACGGAAAGGGTTACAGGACCACCGCTGATGTCCCCTCCTGCCCTGGTGCATGAAGGCACAGGGAGGCCCCTGGCAGGGGAGCCGTGCTCTTTGGAGTAAAAATTCCCACGAATGGCTCATGTGTCGAAGCTACCACAAGCCAAAGCACAGGGAAGTTTTCCAGCAAACAACCGCATCATGTCACCCGTCATTTCTTTATGGGGTCGGGGGCGTGTACAAAGGAGCCACGCAAGTGAAGGCTGAGGGCAGACACCGGTTTATTCCACAGGGTGCATGATTCAAAGCGTCTGAGCCCCCCGCTGCCGGGTCCCTCCCTCCCTCCCTTCACGGATGCTGCCGCCCAGATACAGTTCATCCACGGCCCTGCTGCCCCTCCCCCGGGGTCTAGAATTTGGCAGGTCCCCCACATTCACCAAACGCTGTGGGGAGAGGGGGAGAGAGGGAGAGGGGACTGGGAACTGCCCCCTAAACCAAAGGCACTTGACGTTAAAAGATAAAGCACAGTGGAGACATCCAAGAGGCCCCTGCAGGTTCACAGGCTGAACCGGGAACCCACCGTCACCACCCCAGGCAGTCCCCATCACAATGAGAAAGACAAGCATTTCCTTGGAAAAACAAAGTGCACGTGACTATAAAGACTGGTCGGGGCCACTCCCACCCCATCCTGCTCTGCAAATACCTACGAACCCCCATTTTGCACGATTACAGTGATTACAGTAACTCGAGGCTCACACGTGAGAAGAAAGTGCCCTGTCGTCAACTCTCACTGGGAAATCACAACAGACTCTGATAAGCTCATACGGCTGGCGAGTGGCAGCCCCGGAGGCCCTGCATGTGTCCCCTCCCTGGACGGGTCACCGTGGGACCCTGGGGTCTGCCCCCATGTCCAGAGCCGGGGTCACACGCAGCCTCCCAGGCCTCGCTGCAGTTCCCTCCAACCCCCAAAGTCAAACAGAGCACCGGGCTCTGGAAGCACAGCGCACAGCCCACGCGCTGATGCAGGTGAGCGATTTGGTCCTGCAGGCGTTCCTTTGGTGGGCGGGTGGGCACAGCCCCACCTCGGGTGGGGATCTGCACGAGGGTGGCCCGTCCTGCTGCGGGAAGCCAAGTGCAGGTTAGACACAACTTCTCCCGGGAGCCGGGAAGGCTGTTCTTGGCGCTTAGCTGGCGGTGGGCAGGCGGTCAGCGGCACAGCGGAACCCCAGGTTGGAGGCAGAGCTGTCCGGCGTGTTCTGGCTCCGAGCCGCGCAGCGATACCTGTAGCAGTAAGACTGTGCAGAGGGGGGAAAGGTGAGTGCTCCCGACCCGCAGGCTGCACCCACACCCCTGCAGACAGGGCCACCCTCACAGGCAGCCCTCCTGCACACACAGCACGCATGCAGCACACCCGAGTTCAGCACAGACCATCCAGGGTCCAACACCTCATACACGCGACACCGCCGCCCCACAAAGATGTCGGTGAGCGCTCCTGAGAACGAACAGTGAACAGATCACGCAGCTTATAGCGCATCCACCTGTTAGACTGGCGAGCAGCCACTAAAAACCACCTCTTCACTAAACATTCAATGGCAGGAAACTCCTGTGACGCAACAGCAAATGAAAATGCTGGAATCCAAAGCTGGGTGTGCACTACGACCTCAATCTAGGCGACGACGACACTGGAGTAAGAAAGCCCGGAGACACAAAAACGCCTCGAGAAGTGAAGAGCAGCCACGCTCAGCCCACGGAGTCCCACGTCTCCTGCACTGAGTACACGAGAGTGCACTCACGGAGAGTCTGCAGGCTCCGCTACATCAGAGAAGGATCTGGGAGTTTGCAGACTGGGAACAGAGCGAGGCAAAAACCCAGAAGTGTTCCAAAGAAGAAAAAAAGTTTAAAGTTCTTATAGTGAAAAGCACATTCGTGAGAATCAGCAGTCCTGTCCTCTCAGCCCCCAGACTGGTCCAGGACGGTCACCAGTCACACGTCAGGCCGTGGGAGGGTGGCTGTGGGGGCCTGTCCAGTCCTGCCCTGCCCGACAAATACCAGCTGGAGGGGTGCGTGAGTCCTGCGGGGCGGTCAGAGGAGCAGCCAGGGCTGCGGGCGTGCATGCAGGCCCCGGCCAGGAAGGGAAAGTTCAAAGACGCCTGCGTTGCCAGACTCAAGTCAGATCAAGTATGGAGTCGTGCCTCCTGCCTCAACCTGCGTCCTGTTACCGATTTTAGCGGCTTGGTTAGAAGACACCATTCCACACACCTGCCACCTGCACTCTGCCCTCGTCTATGTTACCATTATAATCTGAGCAGTTCCTTGTACAGTTAGAACAGTATCTGGCATTTAACCCTGTGACACAGCTGGATGGCAACTGAGAAAACATTCAGAACATTAAGACGTTATTTAATGTCCAGCAGGTTGGCGACGATTAAGCAGCAAGCCCAGAACTCTGACGAGCAGGAAAGGCAGCGGGAAACGCGATCAATACGTCGCTTCTGGAGGTTAAACCACAGTAACTCGTAAAGCTGCGCGTGTCTGTGCACGGCGCGCGCGGACGTCACGGGAGCAGAGGGAGGTGCGCGCATGCGCAGACTCGAGCACCCGGGCTGGCCAGGCCGGGGCAGGGCACGGGCACCGGTGTTCCGTTTGACCACCGCGGCCCGGGGGACTAAACACTGCCCGAGGGCGCAGTCTGCGAGAGGAAGTAGCATTCGAACCCAGGTCTAACGGGTGCGCCTGCCTCCCTGGCAAGATCCCACTCCCGGGTGTAAGGCCCCGCTGCGGGCTCCCGATGTGCGCGGGGTCGCAGCAGCCGCGGGAGCTGGTTTACGCCGCTGCTCCTGGGCCGCGCGTGCAGGGGCTCCGGTCCGGACCGGTGCGAGGTCCGCGGCTCTGCCTCCCTAGCAAGCACTGGGCCGGCGGGCCGTCCACGGCAAGAGGAGGGTGTCTGCTGGAGAGAGCAGGGGCACGAAAACGGAAAGTCGGGCAAGGCCGCGTGCAGCGCTGTCGGGGCGCCCGAGACACCCACACAAGCCGGGGGGGGAGGCGCTGCATGGGGGTTAGGTGGTTCCTGGCGGGGGTCGGCCTGGAAGGCGGGCAAGCCAGTCCACCGGACCACAGCACCGCCGCTGGATAAGGCGGCCCGCCAGGCCTCCCTGCGGAGGCGCCGCGGCGGGAGCTGAGCTGCCCCGAGGTCGGGAGAACGGGCATTCCGGGCTAAGGCGACCACCGGCCCAAAGCAGATGAAAGATAACGAGCAGGACACACGGGTGGCAAGGCCAGAGGCCGGCACCTCACAGCGGCCACCCCCCGCTTACCTGGGCTGGCCCTCCCTAGCTGCCTGATGCCAGGCCAGGCCCCTCCGAACCTGCTCCCTAACAGGCGCTGTTCATGGAATAACGCCAAAATGCCCCACCTCATCTTTACACAGAAAGGGTAAAGCGCCAGACCCGCGGATGGCACTGTCACCGCCACAGCGAGCAGAGCGCTCATCTTTACAGGACTGGACTTGGTGCCACCTGGCTGCCCCAGGTCCACCTGCCTCCTCAGTGACCAGGAGCGCTGGCCAGCCCCCGGGGGGGTCCCAGCTGCCTGGCTCTGGAGAGCAGCGTTCCCACCCCCAGCTGAAGGTGCAGACAGTTGCTGCCTGCACCGGGAAGTGACTTGCTACACAAACGGGAAGCTAAGGGACAGCCGGCGACAAGGCAGAGAGCTGGGGGCTTGTTGGCTGCCTCATCTCCACATGCACCTTATTTCTCCAGTGACGTCACACACTATTTTAAATCAGGTGCTGTTCGTGTGCCACACCACGCAGGCTGTGACAGCTCTGATGGCCCGGCTGCCCAAGGCTGGGACGTGGACAGCAGCAGAGACCCTCCGAGCCCAGAAGAGGAGGTTTTACCCAGCAGGCTGCAGCCCCCGGACACACAGAGTAATCCCATTCTGGGAAGGAAAAATAAGAGTACAGCAAAACTCTGGTAGAACACCCACAGCAGCTCCCTGCAGGAAGCAGAGTGATTTTATTTTCATTTTATGTGTATTATTTACTTCATAATGTTTAACACAAGGAAAACGTTTTGTTTGTGCGACAGAAAAGCCCAGAACAAGCAACAGCACGAAGACCTGGCCCGTCATTGGGCCTCAGCAGCCCCTCAGACCTGTCACTCTTGCCCTCGGGGAGGAAGGGCTAAGCCGGGACAGCAAGGCTCAGTGCGGCCGGGGCTGAGCGACCTGGACCGCCCCCTGCGCAGCTTCCCCGTTTCAAGGGCACGTGTTCCCTGAGCAAATGCTCACGACCGAGCAGTTCGTCTGAACCTCAGCGCTGGGCCGCGAAGGGACACGCACTCGAGGAGGAAGCGGCCTGATTTGAACGTCCTCACTGCTCCTTTATCCCAAGTCCAGTTTTAGCACCGAAAACGGTTATTATTAGCGAGGTTAGATCTTCAAGAGGCTGAAATATGGGTCATTTTACTAATTAAGAACATTTCATCAAAGTGGCTAATTACTGTGTGAAACTGACCTCAACACCTGAGCTAAGAATGTCGTGCTGGACTCAAGCACAGTCCACCTGAGACGATGACTTGCCCGCCCTGGGGCTCTGAAGGCAAGTGGGGCACAGCGGGGATCTATGACAGGAAGGCTTTCTGGGACAAAGGGAAGCTTTCGGTGCATGCAGCTCATTGGAAACATCATCACAGAAAACGCCCCGCAACTGCCGGGTCTCCAGGTGGCCCATTCGCCGCTGACTCCAGAGCCTGGTGCAAAGGGTGGGGGGATGGTGGAGCCTCCTCTCTGCTGTGGGCTGAGCGGAGGCCCCACCAGGATGAACTGAACCCACTCGAGAATGATGACTAGTATTTCTGAGCACTCACTAGGCGACCAGCTCTAAGAACGCCCCGGGCACGCACTCACGGCGCCCTCCCAGTGACCCTGCACGCGGGCACTGCAAGGCCAGTGTCTTCTGACTCACACACTTGCAGAGAAACTGAGGCCCAGGGTGCCCAGGCCCCATGGCCGATGAGCCGTGGATGGGGAACCAGAGCCCTCTGGGCCCCACCCCAGAGCCTGTGCCCCTGCCCAGAGGCCACATGGCCTCATCTTCCCTCCTGGGCCTGCCACCTCACTGACGTGGGAGGGCCTCCACCAGTCCCAGTCACCACCAGACTGACCGCAGCCACGCAGTCTGGCGCTGGCTCCAGCCAAACGTCAGCCACCTTTGAAGCAACGTGATTGTTTTCTAAATGAATTACGTACTCGCTCCTTTTTATAAAATTTTTCTTTTAGTGTTTTTCACCTATGCCTTAAGGATCATTTCCAGGACTCTCCCACCTAGCTGGGATTCATTAGTTGGATCTACATTCAGAGGAAGGAGGGGAAACAGCTTGACTATAACAGAGATGGTGGCCAAGACGCTGGCATCTGCAGCAGCGTTCCCTGAGACTCCACCCTGAGCGAGGCGCTGTGCCCAGTGCTCACCCTGGTGCTTCGTCCGTCCACCCCTCCTCAGAACCTCCCGCAGGTGCGACTGCACGTGCACCTGACAGACGTGAGGACTGAGGCCCAGAAAGGCTGGGTCAGGGGGGTCCCAGAGCGCAGGGAGCAGTCACAGACCCCCAGCCAGGACCTCGTTCCGCAGTCCACAGCTCCATCACGGAGCTACGGCAGCCACTTTCGATCCAGTGGGAGGGGCCAGGGCTCTGGGAGGAACCCCCAGCCAGCCTGTGACCTTCTCCTGGCGCTCTCCCTCCTGGAATGTCATCCTCTCTGTCCCTCGAGCCTGACTAAATTAACACTCTAAATAAGTCACTAAAGCTGTAAAACAGAGGGGTATAGCTCACATGCCAAACAAAAGAAATCAAGTGATAAAAATACTTAATTCCCATAAAGTCAAAAAAGAAAAATAGGAACAAAAAATGGAGACAAAAAGAAAAATAAATATCAAGATGTCAAAATCGAACCCAACCACACCAATAACCACACTGAGTATAAGTGGTCTAGACAGCCAACGAACATGCGGTGAACTCAGTAGCTCCGATGAAATGAACAAATCCCTTGAAAGGCACAAACTCCCAGATAATGATCAAGAAGAAACAGATGAGCTGCAGGGCCTGCCCTGTTAAGTGAATGAAAGTCAGATTGTAACTCGAGGCCCAAAGCACTTCCCCAGGGGAACTCTATCAAGTAGAAAAAGTAGGTTTCCAGTTGTGAGTACACAAAACAGAGGGCTTATTCTTGTGTTATTACTTATTAATTATTGTGTTATTTTCCACTCTAACAACTGTAAACCTATTTTTGCCCCACCTTCTGTTTAAGACAGAAACAGATAATTCTACATAAACCCCTCCAGAAAACTTAAGATGAGGAACCCTTTTCCCACTCAATCTATGAACCCAGCAATTCACTGACGCCGAACCAGACAAAAAAACGGAACAACAGACCAGCACCTGTCGTGAACACAAACGCAAAAATGTCTAACATTTCAGCAAATAACCCACAAAACAGAGAAAGGATAACACATCGTAAGGAAGTGGATGTACTCCAGGAAGGCAAGGAGGGTTTAACGTCTGAAAATTTAAAACCAACTGGTGTAATTCACCACATTAACCAACTGAGAAAGAAAACCACACAAGCAATCAATAGCTACAGAAAAAGCACCCAGACAAATAAAACACACATCCATTTCTGATTAAAACTCTTCAAGAAACTAGGAACAGAAACCTCCTCCAACTCATGAAGGGTGACTCTGAAAACACTACAGCTAGTATCAACTTTAACTTGAAAAGCTGCATGTTAACCTCCTGATTCTGGCCCCCAAAATGAGGTAAAACTGTCTGTTCTAACCTCTTCCATCCCACACTGCAGTGGAGGTTCCAGACGGCACAACACAGCAGGAAGAGAGATCAAGAACAACAGCCAGATTAAAAAGGAAGAGGCAAAACTGCCTACACTCACCAGCTGTGTACAAAATCCAACAGAATCTACAAAAACATCAGAAGTACAGATGAGTTCGACAAGGTTTCAGGACACAAGATAAATATACAAAACCGAGTGTACCGTGCAAATGTACCTATTAAAAACAGAGAGTATTTGCCCCGGCTGGTGTGGCTCAGTGGTTGAGCGCCGACCTGAGAACCAAAGGGTCGCTGGTTCAACACCCAGTCAGGGCACAGGCCTGGGTTGCGGGCCAGGTCCCCAGTGGGGGCCAAGTGAGAGGCAACCACACATGGATGTTTCTCTCCCTTTCCTTCTCCCTCCCTTCCCCTCTCTAAGAATATAAAAATAAAAACAAATATTAAGTTAAAATATATTTTAAAGGCATAAACTACAAAGCCTATAAAATATAAATTTAAAATAAGCAAAGAAAATGAAATGTGAAAGCAGACATATATTCTAGTGTTTGTGCTTAAATTGTTTTTACAAGCTTCATTCTCTCCATTGTTTCTTGAGAAAAAAATCTTCTGGCCCTCCACTTGTACAGAGCAACTCGATTCCCAAGTAAGAAAAGTACCAAGTGTCAGAGACGGAGCAGGTGGCAATTAGGGTTTCGAGACAGTACCGTGCAGAGAGAGATTCACCGGTTTCCGTGGAAGTCTGTGCCCCCCGCGAGAGAACGATATTCCCCCAGCAACAGCGTGAATTATAAAAGAAACCGGGACTAAAGACTGACGCGCACACGAACATTTAAAAGTCCCCACGTGGCGGGTCCCAGACCCGGCCGTGTCGGCATTGCCCTGACAGCGCAAAGACCCCGGTGCCCCGGGCACGTTCCAGCAAAACCAAATCAGAACAAGACGGGAGGGAAACCAGGCGTCCATCTCCTCGCAGATTCCAGGTGATTCTAGCGTGCAATGAAGTCTGAGAGCCACTGTGCTTGGGCGGAGTTTGTCAACGCTGCCACCGTCAAATTAGTAACTTAACCTGGAGCCCTTACGGGTCGTTTGAAGTCTCTAACGGCCTGGACCGACTGAGTTACCACAGGAAGCTTCCTGTAACAATGATTCGCAGTGTCATCTTGCACGGGGGCAGAAAGACAGGTGCTAAACTACATGATTTAAAGGGAAGGAAGTGGGGTTTGATCTCCAACTCCTCGAAGTGGTTACTGAAGAAACTCCGAGTCGCCGCGCTTAACCGAGAACGGCCCCCTCTGGCGATGACCTCGGAGCCCACGGGGCAGAAACGCTCTTGGGGCCGACACGTGTTTCAGAGAGCACACACTCCGTGCCTAGGACAGCTGCCCCCCAACTCACAGCGGCCCCCTAACCTGAGCAGGAAGCAGACAGCCACAGGAGCCCAGCACGGGTCAAGGCTGTGCACCCCACCCCTGTTCATGGGGCCCGGCCTCTCAAAGGGTCCCGATTCCACAGGTGGGATCAGCTGACAACGGGCCCTTCCCAGCGTCTGCCCCTGGTGCCACTGCTGTCCATGCCTGTGCCCAGACTTTCTTCCTGGCTTCGACGGGGTCAGGTCTGTATTCGCAGAAGCAGACGGGGCACCGTGGGGCTGTGGGCGCCATGGACCCACAGTCTGCTGCCAGAACACCAACACAGGACGTAGTGACTTGGCTTACCTTATGGCACATGTAGGAGCCGCCTTTCTTCACCCGGTCCTTCCCAGAGGGGGGGCCTTTCTGTGGGGGAAGAGGGCTCGTGAGTCCACTGTGCAAGCGGCCCCTGCGGTGGGACAGAGTCCGCCTACCCCGGCAGCCCCCCTGGCAGACCAGACCCCCACGTGCACTTCCTCCCAGGCCTCATGCCTGCACCCCGCATCCTCCCAATGCCCACCCCTCACTCACCGTCCTCTGAGGTCCAGCCCTGCCCCTCGACCCCACAGCATTCCTTGCCCAGCACATCCCCCACCCCGCCACCCTCCACACCTGCTCCTGCTGATCCAAAGTTACCCTGCTTCCGAGCCACTGGCCACTGCACTGGCCAGCCACCCTGAGTTACGTGATGACATGCTCGCCATCCTACTACTGTGTGACACCTGTACACCCTTTGCTGACTGCAGGAAGGGATTTGCTTTGTGCCTTCAAAACAATTTTAGGTCAGGTTTAGTGAGGTATGATCACATACAGTAAACTTTTTAACCTTCTGTGCAGACTTCTGGCGCGTTTTGACAAATGGAAGGTCACGTGACCCCCATCAGAACAGAGACTCCGGCACAGGGATCCCCCAATCCTCCGCCCACAGGGCTGTGCACCTGGGCCTCCGAGTAAAGCTGTGTTTGCCAGAAAACACCACGAGGCAGGAGTAGCCACCACTGTCAAAGATGTTTACCACTTTGCCAAAGACGGGAAAATGTCTGGGAGGGTGGAGCAGGTCAGAGAGAGTCCCCCCACATTCACATTCACACGGAGCCTCAGAATGTGACCTTATTTGCAAATGGGGACATAGCAGGTTGGTACTTCCGGGTTAAGATGCGGTCACACTGAATCACGGTGAGCCCCAAATCCAATGGCCGGGGTCCACATACCAGGGGACAGGTCACGGGGGCACACAGAGAAGCCAGGTAAGGAGGCGGCAGCAGTCAGGATAATGCAGCCGAAGCCCAGGAGGCCCGGGGGCAGCCCGAGCCCAGCAGGCTGCTAGGAGAGTCTGGTGAAAGAGCGCACTCAGGGACATCCCGCGTGCAGACATGTGCACACCTGTTGTAAAGCTGCCTACCTCTCCACATTAAAGAATCCCCAGAATAACCTGGTGAAAAGATGATTTCACTGTCCTTTACTTCTCGGGAGTATGGCTTTACCTCCCGAACCTCCAGGAAAGCACGGGCGGGCCACACCGTGATGGGGCCAGGAAAGGGAAAGCTATGGAAGTGGACCACGGCTCGAGCTCGCAGGTCGTCGGCGAGGCAAACGCTCGGCACAAGTCCTGACTCGCCAAATCAGTCACCTGAGAGCAGTCTGGTCAAATACGAGGTTGGGAAGGTCAGAAGGGCAGGAAGCAACCTAAGCAGCTGCAGGCGCGACTCACTGCCCCCCAAACCCTCCGCCCACCGCTTTGGAGGGGGCGCTGCAGGTCCACAGGCGCAACAAGAGGAGAGGCCCACGTGACCAGTGTGAGCGCCAGCCGGCCGCCGGCGACTGGGCCTTAACCTCGGCGAGGTGGGCTGACCAGGGGAGCTTAAAGTGAAAATTCTGACAGTGTCACGGGGAGACTCGAAGGGCTTTTGGTTCTCTTTCTTTGATTAAAAGAAATACAGTAAACTGTTAAGATATGTGAAATCTAAATGGTAGGTACACAGGTACATGTTTTACTATTTTCTATACTCTTCTGGATTTTTAGAACATTCGATAACTAAATGTTGGGGGGAAAAGAAAAATCGGCAAGGATTAAAAAACTGTAGCCCTCAGAAGTCACGTTCAAGGGCGTGCACTTGCTTCTTCAGATGACAAGAAGCCTGTGAAGCTTCCAGACGGAGGCAGGACGGGGCCAGGCCTGCTCTCCAGGAAGGCGGTTTGGGCTGCAACAGAGCAGAGACCAGGAGGGCGGGGGCCCGACCGGGAGGCTGACGCAGTGACCCCGCCGAGGGACCATCACGGCTCATCCGCTGGCAGCGGTGCTGGAAACAAGAAGCTGCAAAGAGCCGAGCGGTGAGCATGCGGTGAGCATGCGCTTCCCGGGGAGCTGGGGCTGAGTCCTCAACACTGCCGACTTTCATCCCGGGCCGATCAGGAAGCAAATGAGGCCACCGTGACAAAGAGAAACCTCACGTGAGGACAATCTACAGAGCAAGAGCGACATCCAAGAAAGAGCCTGGACCGGTGAACACACTGAGTTTTCCTGTACGTCCCTGGAAGAAACACGAGCAGCTATGAAGCCGACAGCGCCGCGCTCCACATGAGATGGTCAGATAGCGGCATTCACAACCTGCCAGCGCCCGGAGCCGGCGCATCTCTCCAAACAGGCAGACGCTTTATCTGGGGAAAGGCTCCGTTTCTGATTCCAACAGCAAGGCCAAGTCACAGGGCGCCCGGCGAGAACGGCCTCCCCGGGCCACACACAGCCCGCCAGATTTTCACAGCCTGTTTTCGTGTTGAGGACGCGAGCGGTCTTTGACCCCTCTTTCCACTGGCCCTGCCAGGCGGCCCGAGGACAACGAGGGAGAGACGACAAGTTTGGGAGGAGCTCGACTTTCACGGCTGCTCCCGAGAAAGGAGGCCCGCGTCCCGGGTCACTTGTGCGCAGCCCACGGCTACGCGGTGAGGAGGAAGCCACGCACCCCAAGCAGAGGGCCCCCACTTTCTGAACAACGGCCAGAGGCACGGACTTGGACAGTGTTCAACGGCTCTGAGCTGTTTCACTCGCTCTGATGAGAAGACGTGAAACCATTAATTTTCTTTATCATTCTCCCTTGTGCCTTTTTCAACAGGGTGAGGTTTAAACTAAGCACATCAAGTTCCCAGATGAGCTGGCTTTGGTATAAATATACATTCTTCCACCTGACTTGTGAATGTCTAGTTTGCTAGAGACAGGATTTTTACATGGTGTTCCCCCCAATCTGTTCACACAGCAAAAGAACATTCAGAGGTGCTCTTGTTAAAAGAGGTGCTTCCCACACACACAGCCACACAGGGTCTCACCTCTGGCTGGTCCTCCCAGGAGACCCTGGCTTGGGAACAGGGCAGCCCACCAGCTGCACTTGGCACTCCGCACCCCGAGTAAGCACAGCTCACACACGTGAGGTTGTCTCAGATTCCCGAGGTGCACGACAACCTGAACTGACACTCGGCCGGGTCCAGGAGATCGTCACCAAGTGACTCAACCTCCACCCAGGAAGCACCCATTCTCGGTTCTCCAAAGAAGGCTCCTGAATCGATACCTCCACCAGCCAAAACCCAGGCGACACGCTCCACGAGGAACGCCACGCAGCAGACCCCCGGTGCTGACGCAGCCTGATGAGTTCTGCAGTTACTCAGACGGAACGGACACTCTCACAGGCGGGGTCCCTCACGGAGCCGCCACAGGACGACGCAGCAGCACACGGCTCCCGACACTTTCACTCGCTGTTCTGGACCCCACTAAGAGACGTGCACTTAGCACGCCTCTGGGGAAGTTCCAAGGTGAATGTCAAGAGCACAAAACACCCCAGAGAAACACAGGAAGTCCCCGCCCCGGGGGCGGGACACGCTGTGGACGCTACTCACCGGGCTGCGCGAGTCTTCGGCGGAATGGTGAACGGCCCACCAGTCGGAAGTCCACTCCCACACGTTGCCGACCATGTTGTACAAGCCGTAGCCGTTCGGGGGGAAGGAGGCCACCTGAAACCACACGGGAAACGCTGTCGGCCCGAGCACCGCGCTGGGAAACCTCACAGGTGCAGAAAAGCACTGAGAGCTGTAACTTCAAGTCTGAGTATGAATTTGCATCCCGACGGGCAACGTACAATTTGGCCCATGTGAAAGTAACAAAGAGAGGGACGTTTCTCGGCTTTGGGCTCTCCAGGCGAATGAGGAATCTAAGGAGAGTTTACACACACCGCGTGGTAGGGACGCCCACAGAATCCTTCGTGAGAGCAACACCGTGAACCAAAGCTCTACCTCAGCACACGGGGCCTGACTGTTGGGTCAGGGCCCCGACCTCCTTCCCGTAGGTCGTCAGGTTACAAAGTGACAACAGCCAACACAGCACCGGCCACGAGGTGTGAATGAATCAAGATTATACCTGGGTGTCTTTGGTCAGACAGGCACAAACATAGTTGGTGTGCCGCAAAATTTTAGTGACTGGCTTACTTGTGCACGAGAGAGATGTGGTTCGAAGCACTGCTGTGTCTGTGGGGCCGGCGACACCCAGACCTTCAGAGGCGGAACGAGAGCGCCGCCACACCCGAAGTCCGTCTGCCATCACAGCGGAGCCGCACTGGCCACACGGGGCCTTTCAGCACTGAGAGCCCCCACGCCCCCCGCAACTCAGCATCTAACCCAAGGTGTCCGACCGTATCGGCCCAGGGTGGCGGTGAGTGCGGCCCAACACAAAACCGGCTATTTACTTGAAACGTTGTGAGATGTCTGTGATTACGTGTCACCGTGCATTTACTGTGTGGCCATCACCATCCACACACTGAGGGGACTTCTTTTGACAAGGAAGCTGTGAGTTTGCCGTCTCTGGAATTGGGGCAAAGTGCCCAGGCTCCGCCGCAGGTGACGGCCTCACTGAGAGAGGCAGGCCGGACAGCCGACCACCCGTCACAGGCGGAGCCACCACTCGAGGCTCCTGCGGGAGGAGGCAGCACAGGAGGCACGAGAAACGCCCTCACCTGAACGACAGTAAGTGCAGGACAGTGTTTTCCTCTCAGGGACTTAAATCTGCTTCAACGTTTTTAAATTAAAAAAGCTCAAACAAAGAACTTCATTTTTTAACTTAAAAAAATCAAGTTATCCTTGATATTTTTTAAAAATAGTTTTCCAATACTAATGAAGTAGGACAGAGGAAGAATAAATTAACATTCCTTTCTGTCTGGCCTCAGGCTCCGGGTCTGCACGTGATGGCGGGAGCCTGGGAGACCCGGGCGGTTCGAGGTGGGAAGCTGCTCCGGGAACTCGCCCCGCGAGGCGGGGGCTGCCTCAGCCCTCGCCAGGGACACAGTCCGGCCCGCTCAGCGGTGCGTTCGCCAACCGCACGCGTGTCCACTAGAGGCAAAAGGGGCTCAGTGACACACACCTCCGACAGCTTACTGGGGGAGAAAAGACCACACCAAACGTTTTTAAAAACGGGCTCTAGAGGGCAGAGGACATGAGCAGGGAAAACAGGTGGGAGGAGAATGAGAGCAAGGCCGAGCTGCGGGCGCACCCTCCCCCCCAAGGGTGGGTGTCTAGGCAGACCTGGAATTGGGGTCAGAGTTCAAAGGTGAGAGGGAAGTAAGGAGGAGAGGCCACTGGCACAGACTGTTCTGTTCTTTCAGGGACTTGGAGAAGATGAGAGGGAGTAGAAGACAACAGCCAGAAGGCATAGGAAGGAGAAGAGAAATTACTTTGTTCAGGAAGAGCAAGGAGGGAGCCGGGCCCTGAGCAACGAGACGCGACATCTCGGGGGAAGGGCTTGGTTCTGGGCCGGGAGAGCACACGGCAGGAGCTCCCAGCAGCCTGCCCGGCGCCTCGCTGTGGGGCCCGCAATTCAGTCCATCTGGTAGGTTCACCACACAATGCGGAAATCACGGCAGCTACGCAAAGGTGTGCGCTGCTCGCCCCTCTAAATAACTGGGTGCTTAAGCGAGGTAAAATCTGGACGTTCCCACCCCCAAAATTACCGTGGGGGATGGGCCACCAAGAAGCACACGAATTGTAGCTGCTCGTCAAATCCACCACAGTAACCAAGCCTCCTTCCAGGAGCCTCAGCAGAGAACAAGCCAACACAGAACCACTTCCCCCGGGGCCTGTTTTCGGGCGAGCGGGCCGAGAGGCAGCACAGCAGCGGCCTCGCCAACGTCCGCCCACCTCTCGGGGCACCGTGGCCAGGACAGTTTGTTCCATTTAAAACCGGATGGGAAACAACAAAGTTCACGAAACCCGCGGGAGAGGGGGCGCTCTTGCTGGGGTCCGCCAAGTCCTGCCCTCAGTGACCAGAGCACGTGGGCACCCCAGGACAGCAGGCGTGGCCCTGAGGTTCTATCTGAAGACAGTCCCAATGGAAGACACGGATCTCGTCAGGGTCATTCCAAACCCGGGTGACGTCGCCTCTCAGACTGGCTGGCTTCCTTCTCCTCGGTCCTGATCCTCAAGCCGGTCCTCCGAGGGCTCCCAGTTACCGCTCTCCTTCTGTCCCGGGAGCCCGGCGGCCCGCGTGCTGGTGGACATCCGCGGGGCTCCCAGTCAAACGTCCCAGCTCCAGACGTCGGCGCAGTGCCCTACTTCACAGGCGACTGACTTCATGTCTTCTGAAGAGGGGCACTGACCGGAGAATCCATGACCGTCTTCCTTGGAGGCTCAAGCCCTTGAACAGCGCCATGAAATGCCGTGGCCGGGAGCGCTGTCAGGTATCAGGCCCGTCCAAGGCGGCCGGCTCAGGGCCTCTGCTGACATGGGCAGGAGTTCCACTGGTTCTCGGGCTTCAAGGCCACCTACAGCAGCCTCCACCTCACAGCGCAGCACCCATGAGGGGCTTCCAGGCTGCCGCGGCCCTTCTTGCACCAGACTCTCAGGGATGCGCTCCGCCACAGGAAGCTGGGCACAGGCCCGATGGGCCAGTGCCACCCAGCACAGGCTGGGGTGCTGCAGGGAGCTGCTGCCTGTTCCTGCACGTGGGTGACAGGCGATGGCCGCTGTCCTTGCCACCACCCCTGGGGTCCCGTGAGCACCCTCTGCCAGCACCTGCGACGGCAGGAGGCGCTAGCCAGCTTCTCACCCAGGCGGAGTCTGAGGGGGTCCTGCAGTCCCCAGGACCGCACCCGTGCATTTCAGAGAGAGCTGATGCAGCTGCGAGGGCACTGGCTCTCCTGACAGATGCAACGGGGGGCCCCCCACCCCGCTCTGCACAGCCTGAGGGGGCTAGGCCTTCCCTGACTGAAGCAACCCTCCCCGTGGGCCTGTGCTGGCTCCACACAGAATGTCACATAAACACATACGTGCACTCTTACACCTCGTTAAGGGCTGCACACTCTCGTGCGATTCATTTTTTGTATCAATTCTGCCCAAAATAAAGCTGTACTGCTTTATGCACTACAGCACAAAATATGTTTAAACTTTTGCTAGGTCAAGGGTCTCCTCAGTCTCCATCTTTTCCAAAATGTCTTGTATATAATAATACACGTAAGATACACATTTATTATTTATCACTTCACTTGAAACTCTGGAATCACTTGGTGTTCCAAACAACGTACCTGGGTCACATTCATAAATAAATGGTGGAAGAGTTATTTTCGTGTGAAACAAAAACACAAACATTAAGAAGTGACAAGTACTTGGAAGATCACTGAAAGAAAATTCTTCCTGGTGACAGTGAACCCGGGAATGGCTGTTTCCCGCCACAAGGCCTCCCCCCTCACTGTGTTGAGGGGAAAGGGACAGCTGTAACCCTGCCTCGGCAGCACATGGTGTTACCAGCAGAGGACCAGTAGTGAGGACCCGGAGCACGCACGCTCCAAGGGAGCCGTGCCCACGCTCTCCGGAAACGCTGTGGCCGTAGGTCGGAGAGCCTCCTCGAGGAAGTGTTCTGGTCTCTGACTCACTGATTCCCCTGCCGGGACCCACCTTAGAAACACTACCAGAGGCACAGCCTCGTGTTTACAAATAAGACACTCACTGTGGCCTGTTTGGCAGGAAGAACAGGCACGTCCTGACTTGCGACAATAAGAGGTAGATAAACCGGCTGTTCAGATGGCAAGCCCTCAGGCAGGTGCTAAAAGACCATGTGTTGGTGAAGAACCGCTCAGGGCAGAGGAACCATCCTGCTGACAACCAGGGAGAAACAGGGCTCCAAAGACTGTATTCAGTCTGACCCAGGAACAGCAGGGGGATGCGCGCAGCACCTCCCAGAAACGCCTAGACCTGCGCCGACCCCTACGTCGGGTGAGGGCCCGGGCTCCGACTTGAATCGCCTGCACACCTGCCAGCGGCGCTGCCTTCCAGCGGCTCACCTGGAACGTGCATAGGGGAGACGACGCCCACCTCCCGGAGCTGCGTCCACACTAAACGAGACCATCTGTGCCGATGGCTCAGCACCACGCCCAGCACCCGGCCAGCACTCCCTGACCACTAGCCACCATCAGCATCGTTCACAGGAAGCGAGAGAGGACACCCCAGGCACTAATGGGGTGAGGTGGGTGAACTCAGGGCCTTTGGATTTTCTCCCTTATCCTCTCCTTGTGCACAGTGGAGGGCGGGGGTGGTGGGCGGCACAGGGAAGAGGGGGGAGCCAGGCGGCCTCCATCCCTCCTAGTCCTGGTCCCCAGAGCTGCCACCACCACCCTACTCATGGGCCACACTACTCACGGGCGCAGTGCCTCGGAAGCCATCCTCGCCGGTGTCAGTCACAGGAAACTCGCCCTGCCAAATGTTGGCATAATGCTGGCCTCTGGGCTGCAGCTTGTTGCCCCAGGGGAACAGCCTGTGGGAGGAGACACTGGGTCAGCCTGTCCCCCACGCCGAGGCCTCCAGACCGCAGAAGAGGGCAGTGATGGAGTGGAGACAGGAACGCTGCTCGCTTGCCTGAGTGAGCTATGTGGTTTTAAACCGCCGATGTGGGAAAATCAAAGCTTTTAACCGGGCATTTTAACTTCAGCACAGCGAGCTCATGTCAAGTTCCCCAGGGCCCGTCTCTGGAGAGCTCGGGGCCGGAAGCACTCAAAGGGCTTCCAGGGCGCTGGGGAGTCGGCCTTGTCCAGACCCGCACAGCAGCAGGCTGGGCCACGGTCACGCCACATGTGCTGATAAAGGCTTCGCTATTTTAAGGAGCCTTTCCTAGGTGCAGCCCCAACGCGAATTACCCGCCTCGTGGTTCCAGAGGTGGAGAAGTACCACCCACCGATCAGGAGTGACTACGGTAAGAAGAAAGGGAACGAGGCCCCCGGCCAAGAGCTCCAAGGAGGCCGTGCTACACCCAGGCCCGACCTGCTGGGGGTGCCTCGGGACTGCAGGGAGCCCACCCTGCCTGACACTGGTGACCCACGGGTCATGTTGCTAGGCAACTCTGTGGCCAGGAGGAAAGCCCAGGACGAAAGAGCTGTGGTTGTCAGATCGACTTTCTAACCAGAACGAGCCCACAGGTTTGGAAAAGGTCAGCACAGGGCAAGGCAGGACGGGCCCCCAGTACCTGTCGTGCAGGCCCCCCCGGCAGCTGTACTCCCACTCCGCCTCCGTGGGCAGGCGCTTCCCGGCCCACGCACAGTAGGCTGCAGCGTCGTTCCAGGAGACGTGGAGCACCGGGTGGTCTGGCCTGGGGACAGTGGAGTGAGGGGGACATGGACAGGGTCAGGGCGTGGGAACCAGCTTCAGCAAGGCGCCTGGTCACCTCAGCAGTCCTGGTCCCCACCTGGAAGCCCTGGTGAGCCACACCTGTCACCCTCCACCACGGGATTCTGACACCCCAGGCCCCCAAAGGGGACAAGCCCTCTTAGGCGTACACTTCCTCACGTGGCAGCAGGCCTGCACCCCACAGAGCTGTGCCGGGCGGTGGGCGTGGAGGTGCCCAGCCCCCATGAAGGAAGCAGGGCTCCAGCTGCTGGGGTGTTGGCCCCTCCAGGCACCCACAGCGGCCAAGGGCCAGCTCAGAGCCACCAGGGGCTAACTGACCACAGCAGGAGCGGCAGGCCCTGCCATTCCGGCCACCTACAGGCCAATCCCATGGGCCATGGGTCCCCGGAGCCCCTGCGGGAATGGCTGGGACCCCCTGGCCCCACCACATAGCCTTGGCTTCCCTCTCTGCCCAACCCCACGACCCCGCCCGGACCCCGCGTAGGCATCCCCGACAAGCGTTCTGCACACCGAGCTGTCCCAGCATCTGCGCCCACAGAACCCAGCCCGTGGCACTTGGCCTCGACTTTGTCCTTGTGCTACCACTTCAGCAGCTACTCTGCCTCACTCTAGTGCGGTCCAAGCTGGCCTTTCTGTTCCCTAAGGTGTGGAGAGGTGAAAGGTTAGAAGAGTTTGAGACGAAGAGGACACGGGCACTGACCCAGCACCAGATGACCTCGACCCTATCCACTCGGTTCCAGGGGGTTCCGCCTCCCTCATCAGTCCCTGGTGCCTCTCTGAGCTCCCCACAGTGACAGACCACAGCTGCCGTCCTCCAACAAGGCTCCCTGAGTGCCTGTCGGGGCCAGGCACCGTTCATGGGGCTGAGAGGACGTATACTCTCTCAGAAACGGACTCAGGGGGTAAAACGCATCCCCTCTGGGTTTCCCTCCCCCCGTCAGTTTGTCTTCTACTGTTAAATTCGAGCAAGATGTTCACCGGGACCCAAAGGCCCAACCCCACCCTGAGGTGCCCCAGGGCCCCACGTGGCTATCCTGCCTCCCAGTCTGATTCCTCTGTTCAGGCGAGGCCAGACCCTGAGGACCGCTGCCACTGGCCAAGGGGCTCTGGGCCCACAGCTGAGCTCCATGGATGCCCAGCTCCCTGGCAAGGAGGGCCAGAGCTGGGGACACTGGCAAAAACAGGGGCTCGAAGCCCCACCTGAAAAAGTAGGTCAGCAGAGCAGCTTCCTAGGCTGTGAGATGCTGCACCCGCCCCACACCGGCCGGCCTGCCCCTGCCCGCCCCCGGGCACGAATGCTACTCCACTTCCACTCGAGCTAATTACCTCCCGCCGCCCCGAGACTCGCTGGCTGACTTGCTGCTCCGCAGGTGTGCAGTCGCACGGCGGCTCCAAAGTGTGTCAGCGCAGGGCTGGCGGGCAAGGGAGCCCCGGGCCGAGGCCCGAGCTTCCGTGGAGGCCACTGACCA
This sequence comes from Macrotus californicus, assembly GCA_007922815.1. Lineage (NCBI taxonomy): Eukaryota > Metazoa > Chordata > Mammalia > Chiroptera > Phyllostomidae > Macrotus > Macrotus californicus. The sequence continues at coordinate 75,332 of VMDR010001706.1, forward strand.
GGCACACTGCTTGTCCACAGACAGTCTTCTTACTGACCAGTCGCAAGAGGAGCAAGGCCCAGGGGGCCGTGATGAGACATGTCACGAGATTGGTAACCGGCCCGTCAAAGGGGAGGAGCACCTATAAGAGGTGACTTTTCACAAGACAAACAGGAGGAGAAGAGCCTTCTCCACACCAGGCACAGCGTGCGAGCCTTTTCACAAACGTGTCACCTCCTGCTCGTCCACTTTCCTAAGCACCAGTCACGGGGTGTCCCACCTGCGCCCCAGGACGGCTGTGAATGTGGCCCAACAGAGCATCCTAAGTTCATTTAAAACTTGATGAGCCCTGGCTGGTGTGGCTCAGTGGACTGGGCACTGGCCTGTGAACCAAAGGGATGCTGGTAGGACTCCCAGTCAGGGCACCTGCCTGGGTTGCAGGCCAGGTCCCCAGCAGGGGGCCCACAAGAGGCAACCGCACATTGATGTTTCTCTCCCTCTTTCTCCCTCCTTTCCCCTCTCTCTAAAAATAAATAAATCTTTTTTAAAAAATAAATAAATAAAAAATAAAATAAAACATGATGAGATTTTGTGTGATTACGTGTCACAGTGTATTTAACATGGGGCCCAAGACAACGCTTCTCCTTCCCGTGTGGCGCAGAGACACCCAAGGTCGGACGCCCCTGCTGGAGTTCACCGTTCTCACCCTCTACAGGCGAGGATGGCGCCAGGCTCCCTCTCAGCGGCACAGCCGTCCGCCCTGGAATGAAACGCACCGCCCAGGGAAGGAACCGGCAGCTCACCTGTGCACGACAGTCGAGTCGGGCCCTTCGGGGTGTCTCCAGTCGGCGCCTTTCACGGGTAACCACCAGGGAGCGGCTGCCACCTCGGAGAAAGCAGAACATGCTGACATCAGCTGCCGGCTGCGAGAACGTGGAAGAGGCTGACTCGGCACCTGCACGCTCCACCCCGGGCTCCGATTCGGCCACCAAACAGGCACGCTGGCCAGGAGACCGGACGTGAAGGCTCACGTGTAGATAACCCGTAACAGAAAGACACTGCTCATACCATAAAGCGCTGCCCTGACCAGACAGACGTGCCCTCAAGTGGGGTGCGTCTCTAAGACTCCACACGAGAGGCACTCCGAGGCCACCCTCCATGTCCAACCGGTGGTAGACAGACAGGCAGCACCGCTGCTCGGCGACCGATGGGGACAGCCAACCTGACAACTGGTGCTGGGCTGAGGGTCAACCAAGGTGGGCAGAGCTCAAGGTGAAACACCGGGCAAAAGGCTGGGGTGTGTTTTCAAAAGAGCCCAGGTCAGCGTCCATCCCAGTGCCCGCTGTCCAGCCCCGTGGAGCCCCGTCCGTGATGGCAGCAGCCCCACCTCACCCGCCTTGGACCGCGGAGGAGGCCACGGCAGAAAGCACTGAAGAGCTGGCCGTCGGCCCGCACTGCCTGAAGCCCTGCTTCGTGATCCTGTGAACCCGGACACAGCAGCAAGCGGTCCTCAGTCAGTGACTGGTCAAGAACCTGGCCTTGGAGCCAAAGGTTTGAATCACAGCTCTGCCACCCACAGCATGACCCTCGGCCACCTAACCACCCTCTCCAAACCTGTTTCCTCAATCTCAGAGACGGGGACAGACTGTGCCCACCTCCCAGGCAATTACAAGGAGCGGCGGAAACCTGCCACATGCAGCTCAGAGCTAGCCCTGGGGAAAGAGGGCAAGGGCTCGCCTGCGGCCTTGGGACAGGCCGGCAGCAGGAGAGCCACCGAAAATCAGCCGGAGCAGGGCTGTCAACACTAGCTAATGGCTCTGCCACAGGAATCCACGTGAATGCAAGGCTGCCCCAGGGTGGTCGCTGGCATCCGGTGGGCACAATGGACAAGGGTGGGGGGCAGAGGGAAGGGGGCATGTGATCGGTCCCAGCACCTTCCCCACACGCCACGCAAACCCTTCCTGCTTTTCAGTTGTGATTTTATCTTTCTTGAAATAATAAACATAGTATGTCAAAAATGTTGCCTACTTGCTTCCATCTTTCATATTAAAATGCACAAACATTCGCCAGTTGTGATGTTTTTTAAAAATGCACACTGATACAACAGCTGTCACAATACAATCTAACAAAATTGTTTCAACTGAAGTTAAAGACACTACCCACTACAAGAGCCATTTTCCGGAAAAATCGAACTTTTTGGCCGACCTGGTAGATAAATCAGTGCTTAGACCAGCCCCTGGCGCACAGTAAGAGTTCCACGGGAGTGAGCTGCCGTTGCTGGTTCTGTCTGCGACTGCAGGCTGCAGCGTCGTCCCAGAAACGCCAGAGGACACACATTCCGCCTGGTGAAGTCGTCCCAGAAACGCCAGAGGACACACATTCCGCCTGGTGAAAATCTGCCCCGATGCGCCCTCAGCAGGGGCCTTGGCCCGGTGCCAGCTCAGCCTTTTCTGGAGACTGATAGGCCGAGGGGGTCAGAACATGGGTCACTCCCAAAGGGTTCTCAGGAAGAGCATGTGCTTGTCACCTTGCATCACTGTCGTGACGTGAGAAGCACGTGCACGTAAAGAAACACCCGCCCGCCCCCCCCCACCAAAGCAGGCAGCACCCTGAGAGGGAGAAGTGGGGGCGGGGTAAAAGCAGGCAGGAGGCACCCGCTCGCGGAGCCTAAGGCCTGGAGGAGCGCCACACAGCGCGCGTCCGCGAGGGGCCGCACATCCCCATGGCGATGGCAGACGCAGGGTCGGGAGCCACTTCCCCAGTTGACACAGGAAGAAGGAAAGACAAGTAACCGGGGTCACCCCACAACAGAGGACGGATGAAACCACAAGGGGACGTCACTCGTCCCAGTCAGGCGCCCTGGGAAAGCCACCACCTTTTCTGGCCGAACTGATGGCAGATCTGTCAAGAGGTGCCTTCCGCTTCCACGAGCCACTGTCGACTGCGTGTTTTCAGACTCGATCTTGAACTCCTGGCCGTGCCTTGAGAGCACGTGCCCCCCGACTGCGCTTCGGAACTGAGATGACTTCTGAGGGTCGCACAGGAGCCCGGCCACCAAGATCACGTTGCCAACTCTGACATCTCCCCCTCCTTCTCCGTCTCAGAACAGTCTTCAGGTGGCTGTGTGCGGGGCACCCGCAGCAACAGGAGTGCCTGGTGCCTGTGAAAGCCTCACCCTAAAGGGAAATTTGGGGGCCGCGTGGCTGCTCACCCCCACACTTTTGTTCACGGAGACGCTTCCAGAATGACGACATTCCCTCACATCCGGGGAAAGGACTGTGGTGACTTATTTTTAGTCGCCCATCTCCATAGCAACTGTCTTGGGTTTAAGCTGAAACAGCTGCACCAGACAGCCAGCGGCCAATTATAATGTAAATAGGATCCGGGTGAGCAGCGCTGTCCCCGTGAGAACCAACAGGACTTGGGAGCCCCCCCTCCCTGGGGACACGGCCAGCCCTGCAGTAACAGCTTCAAGAAAAGGGGAACAGGGCATGGTGGCCTTCCGCCGGAGGTGGTGGATGGCGCTTCCTGCACTGGCCTGGAGGAAGTCAGGGCAGGCCGAGGACAGAGGCCTCGTAAGCACACACTTGCTCAGGCACAGACAGCAAGCTCACGGCCTTACCCCTCCTCTTAGGAGTTCAATGCGCTCGGACCAGCCGATGAAAAAGATGGATGTTCTCAAAATGTAGTACACCCACGACAGTTATGCCCATAAAAAGAGCCGGGGAGAATTTTTCAGTGGGCACCAGTGAGCAAGGAGAAGGAGACTGCAGATCTGTTCAAATTCCTGACATTTAAGTAAAAAGGGGGAGAGCTGAGCGACTGAAAAACTCAAACAAGCAGAGCAGTCGGGGAAACGCTTTGTTCGGCACCCACCACTAACGCGGAGAGCAGATGACGAGGCCCGAAGGAAGAGTGAACGCAGACTCAACTCTGCACAGGCAGGCAGGGGGGCCGACAGCTCATTCAAACTCGCCCTGAACCAGGTGCCTGGACTACTTAATGGAACGGGTCAGAGAGAGATGCACACTTTTTCAAATAGTGTAAATATTTATAAAACTGACGGCAAATAAGAAATTTCCCAATACTTTTTGCTTCCACGCCTAGTGAAAGGGCCCACGCTGGAACACAATGCACCCCCAGGGCCACAGGCGGGACGGACACCGGCAGCTGTGCTCGCGAGAGGCCTGGGGACCAGGCAGAGAGAGGCCTGCGCTCCAGACGGCCCAAGGGACCGCTGCGCCCACAGGACCCTCCCAGGTGACCTCGTTCACTCGTTCTCAGAAGAGAGTGGCATCAATACGTGCAGCGTTGACGTGGGCTTTTAAATGTCAACAGAAACAGGAGCAAAGGACACTTTACTGTTTGAGAATCATCCTTCCCTTCCTCAGGCAGAGGCGACCTGCACCTGCACAGCACTCAGCAACCGGCCACAGCGGTGCACGCCCAGCCCCTGCGAGGGGACACAGCAGCCACCAAAAGCCACATGCGAGAAGGAGTGCGGAGACTGAGAGGGAGGGTCACCCTCTACAGAAAGTGGGACCCGCCAGCCACGCGTGTGTCTGTGCACAGGCACACACGCCCAAGGAGAGGTGAGTGAGCGTGCGCACCTGGGGCTGTGTGCGATGGGTGCCCCAGGAGGGGGACTGCAGGGGACACGTGGCGGTCTTTCCGGGGCCATCTTTAATTCCTCGGTTACCTATAGGGCACGTGTTTTTATGCAGGTGTCCGAGTCTTCTCTTAACAGAGCTAAGAGACTTAACTTCACATTGGAAAAATAAAAGCAAGCAACAGTGAATACGTTAAATACTTATTAACTTGATTGTAAATGACTTGTATTCACTATTCCGCCACAAACTTTATTTTTATACTCACGTTCCAGGTTCGTTGACAAGCACACACACACTTTCACACAATTGTATCAGATTACATACTGTCTTCATGGTATTTGCTGCTTCCTGAGTCTCATTTGGACTCACAACCAACAACTTCATGGCTGCACACATTTGGCACGTGGTGGTGCCGTGACTTACCAAACAACACCCCAGCATCGAACCTCTCAGGGTGCACCCAACTCGGGCGTCTTTACGGCTATTACAGGTAACACTACAGTGAACGTGCTCAAACACCCTCGTCTCTACCTCTGGCTTCTGCGAACCCTCCAGAAGCGGCCCCGTGTCCCTGAGAGGAGGTCTCCACAGCTCTCGCTGAAAATCGTCACTTTAAAAACCCACAGTGTTGATGGATGGTGCGTGAGTCCCCCCAGCCCCCGGGACTGAAGGTGAGCCTGTGCACAAACCGAGGCCCGTCACCACAGCGTGTCGACTACGACTCTCTCTAGGAGGCTCCGTCCAGGCACCTTCAGTTCTGTGTCCACGGGTCAGACGGGGGATTACAGAGAGCCTGAGCGCCGTCGGATCAACTCTGCGCTTTCTCCATCCCTCACAAGCTCGGAAGCTTCTGACCAGAAAGGGCCAAACGGAAGACACAGCACAGAAAGAGGCCCCTGAGAGGGGCGGTCCTCTCACACAGGCTGTGGTGAGGAGGGGGCCACACGAGAACAAGCCCACCTGCCTGTCGTCTCTGAGACAGAGGAAGAGGAGGCACAGCCTCGCCCCAGAGGGAACAGGCCCTCAGTCGGGCGACCTGCTTCCTGCCTGTCTGCGAGGACAGCCGCCAGCACAGAGGAAGCCCCTAGTCCCCAGACGGGACCACGTGCAGACTCCTGGCCAGCACCGACTCACTCCCAAGGAACAGGGAGTAAGTCTAACCCCTCTTGGGTCGCCTTTCTGACATCTGCAGTACACCCCAGTGCGCCCACCTGAGTCTTCCCAAGGTTCGGGGTCTCGTGGACCTTGCCCAGGCCTTCCCATTTCCTGCAGGCAGGCTCGGTCCCTCTCTCCCCTCTTCCCGTGGACTCTCAGGTAAACTTCCAGGCATCAGACCACTGGGAGCATCTCCCCTCCCACCACCCTGCGCCACAGCCCCCCCTGTCTCACGATGACGAGCCGCACGGAAGTCGGAGTAGGCTCTTTAAAGCGACTGAGACCTGAACTCCTGGGGCCTGCAGAGCCCTATGTCCCCCACCCGCTGCCTGCTCCTCCAGCCTGCCCTGACCCTACAGAGCCCCCGGTCCTCATGCCCTCATCACGGGTCGCTCTGACTCCTACTCCTCATTTAGGTTCCAGCTCAGGGTCACTTCCTCAGAGAAGTCACCCCGGACCCCACAACTAAAAGAGCAAAAAGACCCCCAGCCCAGCACACCCTGAGCACTTTCCACCCTGTTCCTCTGCTGTGCTTTGCCACTGGCAGATGGACAAGTTCACTCGCCCAGGGCCCCCAAGCACTGCAGAGTAACCAACCCCCTGGGAGAGGTGGGATGTGTGTCCAGCTGCCTGCTGCGCCCACAGCACCCAGACCGCTGCTGCCTGCAGCACACCCTGGAGAAGTATTGTGAAAGGAACAGTGCACCTGTCCCTGCGGTCTCCACGTGTCCCAGCCCCTTCCTACCCTGGGGACCCTCGTCTGCACAAACGGCACTTTAACAGGGTCTCGGAGGAGGATCCCCATTGTAGAGACAGAGTCGCCTGGCTGGTGGGTTTCCCACAGGCTCTGTGGTGGGGCAGGTACCCAGGGACCACAGGTGTCCCCTCCACTCCACCTGGCACTGAGGTGCACCTCCCTGCGGGGCCGCGGCTGCCTCCTCTGTAAGAGGCAGGCTGTGTGCCAGGTGAAAGGGCCTACCCATTCTAAATTATCGTTTTTGCATGAGTTTCTCTTAAAGCTGGCCACCCCGAGCATGACCCCGACTCCCCAGCCTACCTTTGACTCCCTGCAGAGGATCACAATGCCCACGCCAGCATTTGGAGGGAGGGAGATCGGATTCATTGTTATTTCTTAATCTAAGTCAGACCTCAAAAGACCCAGGATGGGAAAAGGAACTCGAGGCCACCCGGGCGGATCGTGCAGATCTGCGCCCCGGGACCAGCCTGCAGACTCTCACCCACTCGGAGCAGGTGGGGACGAGCAGGCCCTGCTACACCGGCTCCTGGCTTCTCGCCCTCCAGGGTTATCGTGTCCTGGCTTCCTGGGCCTGGCCGAACGCTGGCTCCTGAGTCAGGCGGACAATGACTCCTTTCAAACGTGGACTCGAGATACAGTGCTGTGCCCACACTCCATCCTTATCTGATCCCATCAGCCAGCCCTGGACCGCCCTTCCCCGGTCCCCTGCTCACTGCCCGGTCCCCGACCCCGATGCTGGCCAGTATGTTCATGCCAGGGAAAAGCTGGCTTTCCAACACGGGCGGGTCACGCCAGGTCTGAGCCCTGCAGCTTTCAAAAACTAAACGCTCCAGCAGATGACACCCACCAGCATCCTTTCATTTTTGGACAAATACTACATGAAGTGATCATGAGGTGACAGGTACTCTGCTGAGGATGCTGGTAAATGACACACGCAAACCCACCCCTCCGTGGAGCAGATCTGGTAAGGACACAGGCAAGAAGTAACTGTAAGCACACTACATTCACAGAGGAAAGCAGGAGAAGCCAAAGGAACAGACAGACGGGACCACCTAAACCCGCACCATGGGACACCAGGAGGACTGCCAGAGGAGGCCAGGGCCACAGCAGGCCGCCCGCCAGGCGCTCTGCCCTTGGGGACACCACAGGGAGCTCCTCCAGGTCTGCTGGGCTCCCCTTCGTGCCTCCCCCGCCCAAACCTCACAGGCCCCGCTGTCCGGGCGCCACCCACCCGGCCCGTGCTCTCTCCCAAGCTCCGCTCCACATGTGCCCTCCCTATCTCATCTCAGCTGTCACTTCACACGGCCTGGGCCTCCGGGACGCTGTAGATGGCGGACACTCTTACCCTTTAATAACTCAGTCAGATGATACATGTGTTTTCATTTTTGTTTCATTTCTCTAACATATTTGATAGAAAATACTCCTATATCAGGTAAAAAAAATACACCTGATACATCCCAGTTCGGAGTCGGTGTCACAGCACTGCCTGGGCGCTGAGCCGCCAAAGGCCAGGGTGGGACTCCCCACCCCGTGTTCTCGGGAGCGGCACGGCACCAAGAGGACAGCAGGACACCTCTGCAGGCTTGCTAGACCGACAGACCCCGTCCTGAGGCAGAAAGGAAATCCTCAGAGGGAGCCAGAAGAAGCCAAAGCACAGGCCCCCAAGAGGTGGCAGACATCCAGGAGGTACAAGCCCAAACGAAAGCTCGAAAGCTGGTGGCCGCGAAGACACCGCACCCCAGTGTCCATGGCAGCCCCACGGACACAGCCCACTTGGCCACCGGCTGCCCCCTCACTGCAACCCTCCCAGGGTCGCTGCCAGGTGCATGGCAGGCAAGACGCAGGACGCAGAGGCAATGAAATGGCACTCAGCCTCGAAAAGGAAGGGCAGCCTGGCAGAGGCTGCTACGCAGGTGGGCCCACAGGACACACTGCCGAGTGAAATGCACCAGATGCAGGAGGACAGACGTGGTGTGGCTCCACTTCCACAGGGCACTGAGAGTAAACAATGTGCAGGGACACCGAGTCACCAGGGGACAGAGAGACGGAAAAGGGGCCTCACGGTGTAGTGGGGACAGAGGTTCTGTCTGGGATGGGGAACAGGCTCTAGAGATGGGTGCTGGCGATGGCTGCACAGCGCTGGGGTGCGCTCGCCACCAGCGGCCTGCACCGCTAACAGCAATCGAAACGGTGACTCTCACGTGACGTGTACTTCAGCACCTCCGCCAAGTGCAGGTGTAACACACACATACTGTGCCGCCGGTGTGTTCCTCCCACCAGGACTCAGAGACAATCAGCCTGGGGGGGTTTACTCCACAACTGCAATCCCTTTTAAAAACCCACGGTGATTTGGCAGAGGACTCTGCATGGCATCACCGACTCTTACAAACGGGCAATGGTAGGGCAAAGGACATTTACTCAGCCTCAATCGGACCAGGCAAAGGCCGGCACACTGGCAGAAGCCAGGATGGTGACACTTAGTGACGGGTTTTAGGTGCCAGGTGGTTCTATGTGCACACTCTGTGTGGTCTTTGCAATCCTGCATCCACTCGGTGGGCACGGCCATTCCTGTACGAAATGGACGGAACAGGTAAAACGCGTGTCTCGGCGACGGAAACAGCCATGCAGGCCTGAGAGGAGGGAGCGAGCAGCTGCAACGTCGGCACTAGCAAGGGTGAGACCGGCCCGGGGGCGAACCCCGACCCGGTGGCCAGGCCGACCGACCTACATAAAGGAGAAGGGCAGAGACACAGTGCCGAAGGGAAGAGAGAATGAACAGGTGCCACCCCGGGTGGCCCAGATGCTGCAGGTAGCAGGTGATGAACAGGTGCCACCCCTGGGTGGCCCAGACGCTGTAGGTAACAGGTGATGAACAGGTGCCACCCCCGGGTGGCCCAGACGTCGTAGGTAACAGGTGATGAACAGGTGCCACCCCCAGGTGGCCCAGACGTCGCAGGTAACAGGTGATGAACAGGTGCCACCCCGGGTGGCCCAGATGCTGCAGGTAACAGGTGATGAACAGGTGCCACCCCCGGGTGGCCCAGACGCTGCAGGTAACAGGTGATGAACAGGTGCCACCTCCGGGTGGCCCAGACGTCGCAGGTAACAGGTGATGAACAGGTGCCACCCCCGGGTGGCCCAGACGCTGCAGGTAACAGGTGATGAATAGGTGCCACCCCCGGGTGGCCCAGACGTCGTAGGTAACAGGTGATGAACAGGTGCCACCCCAGGTGGCCCAGACGTCGTAGGTAACAGGTGATGAACAGGTGCCACCCCCGGGTGGCCCAGACGCTGCAGGTAACAGGTGATGAATAGGTGCCACCCCTGGGTGGCCCAGACGTCGTAGGTAACAGGTGATGAACAGGTGCCACCCCGGGTGGCCCAGACGTCGTAGGTAACAGGTGATGAACAGGTGCCACCCCCGGGTGGCCCAGATGCTGCAGGTAACAGGTGATGAACAGGTGCCACCCCCAGGTGGCCCAGACGTCGCAGGTAACAGGTGATGAACAGGTGCCACCCCGGGTGGCCCAGATGCTGCAGGTAACAGGTGATGAACAGGTGCCACCCCCGGGTGGCCCAGACGCTGCAGGTAACAGGTGATGAACAGGTGCCACCCCCGGGTGGCCCAGACGTCGCAGGTAACAGGTAATGAACAGGTGCCACCCCGGGTGGCCCAGACGCTGCAGGTAGCAGGTGATGAATAGGTGCCACCCCCGGGTGGCCCAGACGTCGCAGGTAACAGGTGATGAACAGGTGCCACCCCGGGTGGCCCAGACGCTGCAGGTAACAGGTGAAGAACAGGTGCCACCCCTGGGTGGCCCAGACGCTGCAGGTAACAGGTGATGAACAGGTGCCACCCCCGGGTGGCCCAGACGCTGCAGGTAACAGGTGATGACTAAAGCCACAGGGGAAGGTGGAGGGAAGGCAGGGTCCTCGGCAGAGACACAGCGGTTTTTAAAAGAAAACGTGAGAGCTGCAGGACGCAGCATCTGAAACAAAGCTCACTCGGCAGACTCGGAGCAGAATGAAGACAACGGAGAAAGTGGGGACGGGAAGACGTGTCGACAGAGAGCAACCAGCAGAGAAGGCAGGAAAAACAACTTCAACACAGCGAGCAAAGCCTTGGGGACCTCAGCGTAACAGGTGACATCCACGCACGGGGCCCCCCGAAGGGAGGAGAAACGGGGATGGAAAGGAAACATCTGAATAATGGCTGGAAACTCCCCGAATGTGGTTAAAGGCATAAATTTACAGACACAAGAACCTCAACGAACCCCGAAAAGATCATCTCTAAGAAAACACATCAAAATTAAACTGCCAAAACTACATTAAAAAGACAAAAGACTATTTTTTACCCCTGAGAGAAGCCAGACAAAAATGATGTGATGCGCAGGAGCCCACCAGGGCAGAAAAGAGGCACAGACGTGAGAGAGTGACAGCAGAAAAGCTGTCAGCCCAGAACTCGGTGCCCCATGCAAACGCCGGGGATGCAGGTGACAGAGAGACCTTCTCGGGGAAGAGAAACTGAGGGAATGCATGAACACAAGACTCGTTCCAAGGCAAGTTCGAGGACAACAAGGGACCTCGGGAATGAACAGAGCAGCAGCAACGGCGTAGGTGAGGGTAAGGAAACAGTTTCCGTCTGTAAATCATACATAAAAAGTACGAATGAGACAAGCAAACAAATAACACCATCCCGGGCCTTTGCGGGGGACATTCCGTCCACAACAACTGCGACACAGCGGGCGGGGGAAGGCACCCACGGGCGGTTACTACGCGTCTGTGTTTCCCTGAAGTGTTAGCACGTTGCCTTGACAGTGAACTGCAGATCCGCGGTACAAGTATAGACCCCACCTCACACCTGCCAGAACGTCTGCCATTCAGAAGTCCACGAGCAGCAAGAGCCGTGAGTGTGTGCACTGGGAGAGCGCCATTGGGGGGGGGGGGGGGCCTGTAAACTGCTGCAGCCCCTGTGGAAAACAGGTCCCTGAAAACATTAAAAACAGAGCTGCCTCGTGACCCAGCGATGCCACTTCTGGGCATTTATTCGAAGAAACCTGAGCACTCATTCGAAAACACGTGTGCTCGCAGCACACGCTACCTACAGCCACCAAGACTGGACGCAGCCCAGGCGCCCGCCGACAGATGAGCGGACGAAGAAGCTGTGGGCGCACACAGACACAGGGAAATCTCGCGCGGCCATCAAGAGGGATGTTATCTGGCCGTTTGCAACGGCACGGACAGTACAACGTTACAATGCCTGCAGGGTGCTGCACTGAGTGGTCAGTTGGAGAAAGGCAAGCACCGCATGACTCCATTTACATGTGAGGTCTGAAAAAACAAAGCAAACGGATAAACAAAGTAGAAGCAGACACACAGACACAGAGAACAGGCCAACAGTCGCCACAGGAGACTGGGAAAAACGTGTATGAATGTCACTAATAAAAAAGCCAAGTGGAAAAACAACTCCCAAGGACTCGAAAAGGCACTCCCCCAGAAGTAGCAAAATTTGACCATCAAGAGGTCCGTAAAATATTTCCCAATCCAAAAAATTCGTAAAAATGTTTTTGAAAAAGATGGTGACTGTACAAATGCACACATGAAACTTGTGAAGTCAGACAAAGATGAGGGGGCCCTACCAGCGGTCAGCATCCTGGCTGGGAAGCTACTGTGGTTACACAAGATGTCAGCATCAGAGGAGACGCGGGCAAAGGCACACAGGGCAGCCAGACTGTTTCTGACAACTACATGTAAACCTACAATTATCTTTATTTTTTTAAGATTTTATTTATTTATGTTTAGAGAGAGGAAAAGGGAGAGAAAGAGGGAAAGAAACATCAGTGTGTGGCTGCCTCTCCCATGCCCCCTACTGGGGACCTGGCCCACAACCCAGGCCTGTGCCCTGACTGGGAATCGAACCGGCGACCCTTTGGTTTGTAGGCTGGCTCTCAATCCACTGAGCCACACCAGCCAAGGCTACAATTATCTTTCAATATTTAATTAAAGTATATCTAATTGGTCACTTCTGCAGAGTAGTAGGGAACTAATTCACTATCATGAAAGCTGGAAAATACAGGGTCTGGCACAAGTAATGTCCCTTTGTTATTACAAAGTCATAAGCATGTCATTCTGTAACATGACAACATCACACTCAAGCACACCCTAGGACACTTTAAGTGGACTGTCCACACCAAGACTGTAAATCTTCACACCCGTGTTATTACCCTCCCACCACACCCCAGCAGGCCTTCCTTCTGCTGGGTGCTGTCTTTCCTGTAGGAACTGCACCCATGGGTGAGAAAACAGCAGGAGAGAACCATGTCTTTTTGAAAGTACCTGAATGAATAAGGGGAAAGACTATTAATGACCAGTATCTCGCAGTCCACAATGAGTGAACAGATCTAGGCACTGAGCGCGAGGAACAGGTGACACCCCAGAAGGAGGGGGCAGACCCTAGGAGCCTGCGGGGGCAAGAGCTGCCCTGATGTAAGGGCTTGCCGGGGGCTCAGGCTCTCGCCTGGCCAGGCCTGTGGGCCCAGCCACCCGTGTGCAGGAACGAGGAGGGAGCAGGCGGGCCGCAGAGCTCGCAGTGCGGGGAGTCTGCCGGGGGCCCTGGACCGTCGTGGGAAAGCGGGGGAGGGGCGTGCGGTGGGGAAGCCTGCGGGTTAAGAGTCCTGATGGGCACAAACCTCCTCTAATTGGGCGACGTGAGACCACAGAAGTCTTGGGACACAGAGCTGGTGACAAGCCCACATGTGAAGAAACGTGGGGAAGCGTCACCTTTAAAGGCTACTTAGGGACAGGGCGGGATGGCAATTGGGAGGGAGGCGCACGGATAGGCACCCGGGGCGGGGAGTGCAGCCCTAACTCCTGACTGGGGTGACGGCGGCCCGCGGGTTCACGCTAGGACAGCTCAGGAAGCTGTGCACCCGCTTCATGTGACTCCTGTTTTATTTTACAGCAAAAGGGGTTTTTTAAAGGATAATTTATATCACTAGTATAAGCTGTCATAACTAGAGTATTAACATAATTATAATTATTGCATTATAACATAATAGAATTATAATAAAACATTTAAAATCATTACATGAAAGTAAACATTACATTCTAGCTAGCTTCTGCAGGCGGAGGTAGGTTGGCAGGCCTATTTCTGTGTTGAAAAGGAGACTAACACATGTTTCCAGGTGTTCACGACATGCCAGCACCCAAAGTAGACCTCTGTCCTGACTTAATCGGGGTCTGCAAGACACCCGAGGGGGGAATAACTTCTCACTAGGCAATGCGGGCCCACTGCATGCTTGGCCACGGACCACACTCCCTCCACACCCCCTCCCAGCTTCCCTGCAAGTCATTGAGGGGCCCTCTGGCACCCCCCACTCTGGAACACAGGGTTAGGGCAGGCCTGGTGCTTGAGGGCACTGAGAAAACAGACCCTCAGCCCCCCGATTGTCAGCAGAGCCATTTCACTCGTTCCCACCCTTTCTAAACATGCTTAAAAAGTCTGCTTTGCCGTTAGGAGCAGGGAAGCAAGGGGCTGACCGCGGTCGGCAGGAGCTGCTGGTCCTCGCCCTAGTGACAGCCAGGGACACTCCGCCTCCACCCCTGCACCCAACGTGCTCGGAGGTTCTCAGCGACCAGAGGCCTATTTCTCAGAGCTCACACAGAGCTGCGGGCACAGCCCCCCTGCCCTGGGCGGCGCATCTCACTGACAAGGGACCACGTCCTGAGCCGCTGACCCAATGGCGCAAGGCCAGTCCGACCTCAAAGCCCTTTAAGAAAACCTTGTATCGGATCATACGATAGACTTGTAACATGACTCGTAGCAAGTCACCAAAAGTGACATTCAAACAGAGCCCGGACACGTTCCTACACATCTCTCTAAAATGTACACAAGGAGGTGACCAGACTTTCCTCTAAGTGACTTGAGAGTGAGTCTGGGTGCACCTGGTCGACCCCCCACCCCCACCCCCCAACACTCTGCTACGCTCACTCGGAAAGAGCTTGTGCATCGCGGCACTACTGCCAGAGGGAGACTCCCACCCAGGGAGACGGGGCTGGGTTCCCGTCCCTGCTGCCCATCACCATCCTGGTCCTCGAGGGGCTGACTCACTGCGTCCCTGGCACCAGCCCCGCCCCCGCCGGCACTCTCAGCCCTCCGTCTTATAAGCGCTCGCTTTCCCAGATCACCCACTCTCCCTCCTGGTCCCAGCCCCTCTGCCTCCCACACACACACACAGCCCTGCCAACGTCTCCACAGAAACCCCAGAGCCGGCTCCCAGCAGGGGCTGGCGGAGGTGCGGCCCACTGCAGCCACGGTGCTCTTAAGGACACACGCCGAATCCCCGTTCTGGGACCGCCCCCACCCCCACAACAGGGGGCACGCCCGGGTGAAGGGCCAGGGCCATGGCTCAGTTCCCCAGAAGAACAGCACCACGCTCAGGGAGTTCAGGATCACAAAGGAGCTCTCTCAACCCCGCACCTGACCACGTCACGACTTCTAAGGACAGAGGTTAAAGAACGGTCACGTGAACCCTCCACACGGAAACGATGAACAGGAAACACCCAGGACTGTCTAGAGCCCGGTGGGGCCCCACACTACCCCACGAGCTGTTACTCAGGTGGGCAGGGCGGTCGCTCCAGGCAGCTCCGCTCACCCACTGCCACCCCCCCTTCTTCTGGGCACCTGGCAGTGAGGATGGGGGAGGGGCAAGGGCACTGGCCTGTGGCTTTCCACCCAGGCCCTTCCGTGCAGGAGTGGAGGGAGAACCAGAGAGCCGGCTAAGTGTCACTTACTGCCTCCTGGACGCCAGTCTTCACCTGCTCGCTCAGCATGCCTTCGAAGACAAAGGAGTCACCGAACTTCTCAGCCTACAAGGAAAAGGGATAACATCCAGAAAAGGCTGCAGTGACGCGCTCCACATGTGCCACTGTCTCTGCTTGTCAAGTGACTCTTCCTGTCCAGAGAAACCTGACTTCCTCTGATGACTGCCCAGAGGGTGCGGGATGCTCGACAGTGTCCGGCTTCCCCTGGAAGCACTGAGGGCCACTTCACAGGGGCCAGGTCCACACGTCTGGCAAACACGCCTGCAGACGGGAAGACAGTGGCTTTTGAGAAGGAAGGACATCCCCACAAGCAGTACAGGTGACCTGGCAACATATAAAGGCATCTGTGCACATGCGACTCCATAACCGACCGCTGCCCTCCTTCTGGCCCGGAACCTGCTGAAGCACTAAGCTGCTCTGTTTCGCTGACCCGACCCCTCCCAACCTCGCGGAGGTGCCCACCGTGCTCACAGACCCGAGCCCAGGCAGACACCTGCATTCCCATTGTCTTTATTTGACGTTGCTGTCTCGAGCCCTCAGCCCCGGCTCTCTGTGGGACGCGGGACCCCATCCACAGACCTGGCTCTCCGGGGTGCCCTCGCCTGGCTCTCCCCACGTCTGACTCTGCTGCTCACCTCGTGAAATGCACAGGCTTCCCCTCCAGCCCCCAAACACAGCCCCTCTCTGGGCCTCTGCCCCCGGCCCTGCTCTTCCTGCCATGCCCATAGCCCCTCGGGCTTGGTGCACTAAGCTGATCTGGCCGGCTTGTTACTGATCACTGCCCCCCTACCCCCTGGTTCTGGAGGTCGGGGTGACACCAGGAACCCACACGCAAGAACGGCCCTGCTGGTGATTCTACCACAGGCCGTCCAGGAGACCGCCCCGTGGGACACCGCAGGGACCGCAGGACAACCTCTCCATCTCATTGCTGTACCGGATGCCGGCGTGAGAATGAGTCCACATCTCCACCCCCAGGCAGTCCCACCCCCACGGGGTACTGACTGCCTCCTGAGCCCCTGCGTTTCAGGCCTCATGAGCACCCCAAACACCTCCTCCAGGATGGGGTCGCCATCTTCCCTTCAGCCCTGCTCCTCCTCCTGGGTCCCCGGGCCACACCAGGCCTGCCTGCCTGACCTACACTCAACGCCACCTTTCCGACTCCTACCACGTGCTGGCTCTAGGCTCAATGACAGAGACACAAGGTCAGTATTAGACAAACATGGTCCCTGTCCTTCTAGTGCTCACATGGGGCACAGAAAAAGACCAACATAAACAAAGACAGAAAATAATTACACCTTCACTTGACCTTATAAGGCAAAGAGTGTGGAGAAAAGGCCCCTTCAGGCCGAGTGAGCAGAGGACGCCTCTGAGTGACAGGGACACTTAAGCCGAGATGACTCACGAAGAAGACCAGCTGTGCACAGCGAGGGACCGGAAGGAGCCAGGAAGTCCCAAGAAGGGGGGAAACGTGGGCCCCACGGAGGAGAGAGCATCGAGTTTTCCAGAGAAAGAAGCCAGAGCAGCAGGCCAGGGCGTGGGAGCAAGAGCGGCGTGGCATAAAGGGAGGCGGAGGGACCGAGGGATGGTGAAGTGGCACACGGGGAAGCACGTCCACCAGAAGAGGGGTCCTGCCCTGCCCGTGCCCTGGACCCTCTGGCAGAACAGCGACACCAAGAGGGCCGCCCTCTCAGAAGGAAATGAGATCGGTGCGGCTGCCACATCGGAATACCCAACCGACGTGTGCCGGAGGGACATGTGCACGCTCTTCACCAGCGTTTTCAATGACAGCCAGTGGCAGATGTCCCGCCTCTCATCACGTCTGAAGGAAGGTCACGATGTCTGCTACAACAAGAAGAGTGCCTGGGATCTGCTGGTGACAAGACCCCGGGTCCTGTGGCCACCGCGGCTGGCTGGCCGCCTCGTAGCCGAAGCACGGAACCTCAGCCAGAGGGCAGGAGAGCCTGGACGCGACTTCCCCGTCCACGTCCCTGGGTGCCCTGCCCTCCGCATGCCAATCTCCACAGGGACCCTGGTCTGAGCTCCTGTCCTCAGAAGCTGGCTGTCTGCGGACCTAATCAGGCTGCGGATGAACCTGACCTGAGGGAGCCCTTAGGAAACAGAAAGAAGAGGCACAGCTCTGCTTGCCGCTGTGCAAACAGGCAGAACAACACAGCCACCTCGCACATTTTAGGCAATTCCCGAGGAGTGCAACAGCATGAAGCCACACCGGAATGCTGCTTTGCTTTCAGCATTCAGTCTCGAGCTATTTTTTCATTTCAGAAAAAAGGCGTTCTGGGTTTGGGGGAAGGAAGGGCCAGGGGCTCCCCAAATGGAGGGCCGGGAAAAGTCCTCTGGCAAGAGAGCGGCAGCCTATGAAACAAGCGTGGCTGGGACCCGCGCCGAAACTCTCCAGAGCTGTGCAGCCTCCCTCTTGCTGTGCCCAGTGAGAGCAAACACCCCTCCAGAGCCGGGCCTCGTGGGTCAGTGACCCCGCAGGAGGCGGGCACTGCCTGTCACTGGCAGCCTACCCGTCAGCGGATGCTGGAGCAGAAAAATGAGAAGCTGCGTCCCTGCGTCTGCAGCGGCGCTGTCGGGCCCGTTAAAGCACTGAACAGCACCCGCCGCGCGGAGGTGCTGGGAGACCTAAACCAGACGCTCTACCTTCAAAGTGCTTAGCGCGTGCAGGTGAGCAGTGGGAAGGGGCGCAGAGCGGCTCTCCCTCCCCACCTGGCCCGTTACCTCAGTCAGGTAGCCGGTGGCATTCACAAACTTCTCGAAGTCGGCGTTACTGACTTCGTAGGTGTCCATGTAAAAGGCGTCCAGGGTGACTCTCCGCGCAGGCGCTTCCCCGTCCTGCTTGATCTGAGGGTCATCTGTGCCCATTGTAAACACACCGGCAGGAATGGGGACCATCTGCAGTGAGGAGGGGACACGGGGGTCCGGCCGTCAGTGCGAATCTGTGTGACGGGCAGAGTGCCCAGCACCCAGCAAGCACCCAGGAGAGAGCAACCCCCCCACGGAAATCCCTTTCCAGTGAGTCACACCCTCCCAAAGGAAGTAAGGAGCCGGTCACAAAAGGAAGTGCAGACTCTTCAGAAAAGGGGTGTCTTTGGTCAAAACCCCATAGGACACACACGAGAGCAAGCCGTGGAAACCGGCCTGGCGACAGCCGCCAGCCTGCTAACAGCTGCGTGCGGGGGCAGGGAGAACACGCCGCTTCACACATCTGTGCGCTTGTTATCCCGATTCCTTGGATTATGGTTAAAAGCAGAAGTAAAAAGCACCCCATGCAGAGTCTTTTAAAACCCACTGATGGACCGTGGGCCTCCATGAGAGTGGAAAAGTCTTAAATCAATGCCACGGGGAGTCGTAAGCACTGACTAAGGGACCATGCCTTGTCCCTGTTATGTCCTGGTCCTCAGCTCCTCGTCGAGACTCTAACTGCAGCTCCTTGGGTCCTCCAACCCTGCGTGCACCGTCTCGGCCAGTGGCCGCCTCCAATGCCGCGCCTGCATCTCCCAATGGACACGGAGCTACGTTCATCGGCATGTGGGTGACAAATACCCTGTGAAGTCATGCCTGACTGCTCCTGTCCCCTAGTCCCACCATGACAGAGAGCACCCAGTCCCACTGGATCTCCCAGACGTCCACGCTCCAGCCTCTCCCTCTCCTCCGTTTCCGGACGCTGCAGTCTCCTGGACCCCCATCCGGTCCCGCTCCCCACTCCTGAGCCACCGACCCTCATGCGCTCATCCACCCCCCACACAGAGGCCCTCCCGAACTTTCTGAAGCCAGTCTGCTGCACCCAGTGCAATTTATGGCAGCTCTGTTTGCAACAGAGCAGATTAGAAGTAACCTGAACGTCCATCAGTCGTGGGCTGGTTAAGGAAACTGTGGGCCACCCACAGAATGGAAGACGAAGCAGCCACAGGGAAATGAGAGAAAGAAGCGATGCATTTAACATGTCGACAGGGAGAGAGCTCGCCAAGGCAAACCGCCCAGTGAGAAGAGCACAGTGGCCCTCCCGGCGTGCAAAGGGGCAAGGGAGAGGCAGAGCCACCGGTTTCTGCATTCGCCCAGACTTGCAGACGCAGCCCTGGGAAGACGCACGAGAAACTCACGCCCTGGTTGTTCAAGGGAAGGGTACTAATTAGGTAAGCAGAAAGTGTCACACTATGCCCCCTTCTGCGGTACCGGTCTTCACTTCTAAGCCACGTAAATGCCCTGACTATACAAAAAGGAACAATAAAGTAAAGTGTCACTGAGGTCAAACCACCACCACCTTCCGACTTAAATGCCCCGAGCACTCCCAGCACCTGCCGTGGTGCACAGTCCGAGGCAGACCCTGAGACACAGAACAAAACCAAACACCAAAACCCCCTTCGCTGACTGACCAAGAGAGATCATGGATATAACGCAGACTTTATCATCCACATGATTCAAAATGACGCTCTGGAATTCCATTTCCTCTGCAGCACCGCCCCAGACACAACAGCCCGTCTGCAGAGGGCTCCGTCCACCAGACTCGACGCGGAGCCTGCCCCGGGCTCAGCCGGCACGCTCACCGCCTCCGCAGGCGGCCAGGGCCCGGGGTCGCTCTGTCCTCAGAGGAGAGGTCAGAGCCGCACACAGCTCTGCAGAGCAACAGACAGACACACAGACAGGAGGCTTTGGACCAGAGCTTCCAGTGCAGTTAGTGACCATTTAAATGATCTGATGGGAGGGTTCATAGAGGGCTTTACGGGAAAAGGCTTCCCACCACAGACAGGCAGGTCCTGTCCCGGGAACGGCCGTCTGTCCCTTGGCACACAGACGAGCCCGAGGTGGCCCTGTGCACTGTCCCTGATGAAGCCTTACCGCGACCTCATTTCCACCCCACCCCCACGAGGCGAGCACCCACGTGCAGACCCAATCACGACTCCCTCTGTGGACTCCTGGCCTAGTTCTTTCTTTCCTTCGTCCACCGTCAGAGACCGCAGGCCCTGAATAGGCTAAGTTTCCATTCTGGAAGCTGCAGATAAAAATAGCCTGATGCTCTGAGTGGGCCACAGTCTCCAGGGCACACTGACGAAGCACTCTGTCCTGCAGACGTAGAACGTCCTTCTGGTGAGCCCAGAGAGCCAGGTGGCCACTCTCTTGGACCGACCGAAAGGCAAATGAAAAGAACCAAGTGCATCAGGTCTTCCCTGCAGGGCCAGATTCAGATGGCCCTTTCCTCTCCAAGAGAGAGTCGATACCCCCCTGCTGCCCTGGTTTCTGACGTTGCTGCTGAAGCCCAGAGGCTCAGGGGACGTCAAGAATAACATATACGGGCCACGCACTCCGGCCAAGTGCCTTGGGCACCTATTATTTCTCCCCACCTGGCACCTGTTCCCCTCGTTCCTTTAAACAGCCCTTGACGCCCCTTTAGGAACCAGGTCTCCAACTATGGCTCTCAGCTCAGGTGGGGGGCTCAAGGCCACCTCATGGGACGCAGGCCTGGCCCATCACAGTGTGCTCCTCACCGGAGCTGTTGACGGTGCCAGGCCCACAACCCAGTCAAAGAGAGCACCTCTGCTGGAGCTACCAGGGAAGGGGACCTCTCTCTCCCTTCCAGCTGTTTAATCAGTAGGGGGGACACTACCAGAAAACACAGCCAGCACAGGTGAGACCCCAGGGAGGCCAGAGAGGCCACCCACCCGAGTCCCGGCCCCCAGCTGTGCCTGCCTGAGGCCAGCTCCACTCCCAAACTCCAATGACCAGGGGTGCCTTCCTGGTCCACCCGTTTCCGCGGAAGTCGCTCTGTCTTTCCTTGCACTTGCTCCTGAGATTTTTGTCTTAGGCACAAAAACTGGAGTGAGTTTACCTGCGACTCTCTTTGGTAGTTCCTCTCCCTGTTCCGTCTTTCCCCTCCTCAAACCCGAACCTAAAAACTGGAGGCTCAGGAGACAGCCGGTGATTAACAGGAGCAGCAAGCTCCCTGTCCAGAACCACGGCCTCCCCGTCCACGAAGGCTCCCCTCCTCCACCTCTCCCTGCTCCCCACCTGCACAGACTCTGGTTGCACCGGGATGGTTTTAGACTCTCCTCAAGCCCTGGGATTTACAACCCCATGACGCCGCAGCTGTCTCAACTGTGATGGGGAGAAAAATCTCTCACTGGAATCTTGGGAGGGTGAACTACAGCAAAAGAATATTTTGCAAAGGTCTCTTTTAAAAGTATCTGATGCCCTGGCTGGTGTGGCTCAGTGGACTGAGCTCAGTCCTGTGAACCACAGGGTCACTCACCAGTTCAATTCCCAGTCAGGGCACAGGCCTGGGTTGCAGGCTGGGCCCCCAGTGTGGGGGAGGGGGGCATGTGAAAGGCAACTACACATTGACGTTTCTCTCCCTCTCTTTCTCCCCAACTTCCCCGTCTAAAAATAAATAAATAAAATCTTTTAAAAAAATAAAACAAAAGCATCTGATATTGTATCCATCAAAAACGGTAACAGATCATTCAAGGAATTGTTACGGAATGCCTAAAAGTATAAAGCACTTGGAGGGCACAGAGATGAAAGTGGGTCTAAAAGCGCCCCCTGTAGAAGAAGACACCACACAACCCCACAAACGCATCACAGACTCCAGCTGCCGTCACACACCAAGTGCCACGGGGTGTGCAGGGCAGCAAAGCCGGTCCCTCCTCCGGGCAGAGGGGTTTCTCAAGGAGACAGTGTTCAATCCTGCCCTGACGCCGCAGACAGGAAATCAGGACTCGGAGCCCAGCCAAACATACAGAGACTCCACATACAATGGTGTGTGTCATCACGAGCCTAATGCCTTTCAAACAACTGTTCAGAAAAATTACAGAGATTAAAACATTCTGATACCTTGTCACAAAATAAGCTGTGTAGAAAATCGTCAGGATCATTTTCTCAAAGAGAACTGTATACTTTTTAACCACAGGGAACGTAATTAGAATTTGAAAGTGCCTACACTGTTTCCCAGACAACTGGTGCTGCCCTAACTCTGCAGTCAACCTGTAAACCCCCAGAGGGGAAAGTCCAGTCTATTTATTTCCTTGCGTCCCTCATCTTGCCAAATGCTCGTTAAATAAATTCACCTACAAAAAAGGACATGCCTGAAAAGTGTCACATTAAGAGTGTGACAAATCTCTCTCACACACACACACACACACCCAAAACCACACTCACCTCTGCTGGCCAGAGCACACCGTGCACTTGTGCCTGATTTGGGCCCATCCTGTCTCCTTCTCAGAATGTCCTTCAACCTGCTCGGCCATCCCTAGTCCTGGGGCACAGCTCCTTCAAGGCCTAGCTCCAAAGTGACCTTTTCTTTGAGGCACTTCCTGTCGGGCCCAGGAAGAGATGGACATTCCCTTCCCCTCCAAGGACTCTCTGCACTCTCCTCCTACAGCGTTGCCACCACACAGGAAAGTGGGGCTTCCATGTCAGCTGGGGGCGGGGGCGGGGTGGGGGCCTGGAGGGCAGGGCAGGGGTCTTTTCGTTGCCTTTATGCCCAGGACATAGGACAGTTACACATGTGCCAAACACACATCTGTGGAATTAAACTAAATAAACATAAAACAAAGAAAAAATAAATTCAATACAACCCCAGTCAAAATTCCAGAAAGTTACTTTTTGGACATCAATAAACTGATTCCGAAGTTTATACGGAGGCAAAGACCCGGAACAGCCAACACAACACTGAAGGAGAAGACGAAAGTCACAGGAAGACGCTGCCCGACTTCAAGACCTACTGCGGAACTGCAGGAATCAAACAGTGTGGTACTGGGGAAGGAACAGAGATAGATGGGACAGACCGGAGAGCCCAGGAACAGACCCACAGAAGTACAGTCAGCTGATCTTTGACAAAACAACAATAAAAAAAAAAACAACAGGTAATGAGATGGAGCAAAGACAGCCTCTTCAGCCAATGGTGCCGGAACGCCTGGGCATCCACATGCAAAATCATGAATCTAGACACAGCCCTTGCGCCCCCCACAAAAGTTAACTCATCGACCTAAACACACAGCACAAAACTGTAAAACTCCTGGAAGATTACACAGGAGGAAACCTAGGAGACTTTGGGTCTGGCGATTTTTTAGATAAAGCATCAAAGGCCCCATCCACGAGAGAAATTGCTCAGCTGGACTTCATGAAGATGTAAAACGTCTCTTCAAAAGACAATGTGAAGACAGTGAGAAGACAAGTCACAGAGTGGGAACAATATTTGCAGGAGACATATCTGATAAAGGGCCGTCACCCAAAATACACACAGAACTCTCACAACGCAACTGTAAGAAAGCCATCCGATTTTAAAAAGGGCCAAGGACCTTAATAAACACCTCACCTTACAGATGGCAAAGGACCTCCACATCATATGTCAACCAAAAAAAAAAAAAGCAAATTCAATGACGCATCACTTCACACCTACTAGAGGTGCCAAAACCCAAAGGCAGCAAGGTGTGAAGCACCGGGAACTCTCATAGGCTGCTCTAGGAAGGCAACATGCTCGGCCCCTTCGCAAGTCAGGTTAGCAGTTTCCCAGCCAACTAAGCACACACGTGCCCTTTGATCCGGCAACCAGGCTCCTTGGCATTCACCCTACGGAGCTGAAAACTTATGTCCGCACAAACACCTGCGCACAGATGTTTACAGTGGCTTCACTCATCATGGGAAAACTTAGAAGCAAGATGCCTTCAGGAAGTGAATGAATGACCTGTGGCACGTACAGACAATGGGATAGTATTCGGCACTGAAAAGAAACGAGCGAACTAGGCAGGACAAGACACGGAGGAACTTTAGATTCATTTTACTAAGTGAAAGAAACCAACGTGACAAGGCTGCGTACTGTGTGATTCCAACAACACAACACCCTGGAAAGGGTAGAAGGATGGAGACAGAAAGACCCGCCCGCGGTTGCCAGTGGGGAGCAGAGGGAGGGGTACCGGGTGGGCCACGGGAGAGTTTCAGGGCAATGGAGAGTCTCTGTAGGGACACTATGATGACTGGTACACATCGTCCAGATCCACCGAATGTGAAACGCCAAGAGTGACCCTACACACGACTGTGGACCTTGGGTGATTAGGACGTGTCCCCGTAGGTTCATCACAGGCAACAAGTACCATTCTGGTGGGGGACGTTGACCATGAGGAAGCTATGCATGTGTGAGGACAGGGTGTATGTGGGAAATTGCTGTACCTCCCTTTCGATTTTGTTGTGAACCTAAAACTGCTCGAAAAAAAAAAAGGTCTTAAAAAAAAAAAAGAAAAAAGGGCCATTGAGACAACCAAGCACCTGCCCCATAACGCTGCACTTTCTGAACTTAGAAAAAAATGACTAAGTCGGAATGAGACCCATGCACAGCAACTGAACAGGAACTGAGATATCGGAAACGGAGGGAAATAGACACAAAGCACTGCCGCCTGGGGAACCCTGTCCTGGCGGCAAGGCTGCTGCAGGTACGACTGTGAGGTTACAAGTCCCTGACCCACACAATACCCAGGCGGGACACAAAACCACTCTAAAGAGATGAAAGAGGTGTATCTTATAAATGTGGAACCAACAGGAAGCTGGAGCACTTAACGTGAGCAATGTTCAGTACTGGCCAGAAGGTTCTAAGTGAAATTTTGAGACAGACCAATGTGCACGTGCAAATAAGACAGCCATGCTGTTAGTTACAAGGCAGATAGATAAACAGACACCCGGCTTCTTCCTTAGGAGGGAGAAATTGGTTATTGCGTAGCATGCGAGTGAGAGAGAAACCGAAATCAATTATGGCAACACACTCAGCAGGACCAGGGCTCCCCGCCCCACAAAAGCTGAACACTAATAAAGCAGGCCATCCTCTGAGGAGCAGGAAGAAAACGTTACAAGGCCAACAAACACACAGGACGGAGAACAAGGAGAAGCTACCAACCTCCTAACGCTCTATACCTGAGACACAAATATGGTCCTGACCCCATCGCCCTCACTGCCTGGCTGGGGAGAGACACTAACAGACAAGCACCGTGAATCACTCACTGTTAGCTCAGAATAAGCCCGTGCTGCTGTAGCAGGAACGGGAGACAGTCAGGTAAGGCCTGAAAATCGGTCCAAATTAGCCCAGAGGAAAGAACAGTGGGATGGGAAACGGGGGAAAGGATGTGGCCCTGGGTAAACAGGCAGGCGCCCTCTTCTTGGGGAGGCAGAGAACCTGGTCCCAGTCCCGGGAGCTGCCTCCGCAACCTTGCCGTGGCGCTAAGTACCTGGCAGATGGCAGGAAGGAAGCAATCGTCGTTAATGTTATTTCTGTCTCCTAGCACCTAACACGTGCGGGCCCTGCGCAAGTCACCCATCACTTAACAGCGAGAAACCACCTGCCATTGACGGAACCCTGCCCCTGTGCCAAAGCGCGGGGGACCACAGGGCAACGCGACTCGTCCTCGCCCTCCAGAAGCGCGGTCTTCCGGAAGAGGCGCCCAGTTAGCACCGAGAGGATCAGAGACACGGGGCGCTGGTTCAGAGACCCGCCCACGTGACTCGAAAGTCTGAGAATTCATTGATAGGATAGGGCGAAGGGCGCGGAAGTGGAAGGGAAGAGGCAAGAATGGGGCACAACTGTCCTGCAGTCAGACTTCCCAGGGCTCGGGAGCACGCCGCGCCCCAGACCTGGGGGGCCGGGGAGGGAGGGCTCGTCCTCCGACCGGAGCGGCCGGTGCGCGCCCTGGGTGTGGTTGTCACCGTGACCTGCCTTCCTGCCACCCCCCGGCCCGGGCCAGGACGACCCTGCAGCACCGCGGGGCGCCCCCCACCCGCCGCCTCCCAGGGACCGAGAGCGCACCTTGGAGGGCGCGTGCGGCCGCTGTCCGGGGCCCGGGCCCGGGGCGTTCGCCTCCCGCGAGTACCGGTGCGCGGCCGCCGAGCTGCTGGGGGCCCCGGGCCGCTGGGGGGCGCCGCAGCCGCACGAGCCCGCGCCCGCGCCCGCCTCTTCGCCCGCCGCCCCGCCCCGCGGCACGAGCAGCGGCAGCAGAACTACCAGCGCGAGGGCTGCGCGGCGCCCACCGAGCGACCCCAGCACGGGCGCAGCCATCTTGTCCCGCGAGCCATGTGACCTTACGGGTCACGTGGCCCCACCCTCCTTAAAGGGGCCAAGCCCCGAGTGGACACGCCTTGGACGTGACTTTCTCACCCTCTCTCCGCCACTCTCCAGGGACTTCTTTTTGGCTGCCCTCCTCCGGGGCTCTGCCGCCGCTGACAACCTGACGAAACTCTACAAACTCCTGGCCTTCCACACACTATGCCCTCATGATTGCTTCTTGGTTGAAAACATCGTCATCACGTTTATTTAGCATTTGCTATGTGCCAGGCACCATGCCAAGTAAACCCTTCGCTTTTTGAAAACGCGTGTAATCCCCACAACGACCCTGACATCTTGGGTATACAGAGCAATTAAGTGACTTGCCCGAGGTCACATGGCAAAAAAAAAAAGTGTCAAAAATGAGGTTTAAACCCCGCCGCACTGGGTCCCGATGTCTCTAACATAAAACTCCAAGCCCTGAGTTGTAACCATTAGGCTGTACTGTTGGCAATTAAGTGAACTTCCCTGAACAAGAGAGTGGAAGATGACCGTGTTGATGGGCACGTCACCGAGGGATACAGTTAGAGGAATCCAGAGGGACTTGCAAGGTGTGGTCCCAGACCAGCTGCGGCACATGGGAGCTTCTTAGAAATGCAATTCTCCCTCGGAATCGCCGAGACAGGACATTCAACAAGTTCTGCAGGTGACTCTGATCGCACTGGCGCACACTGAAGCCTGAGAACCGCTGCTTTATGGAATCCAGTTTCTTCAGGGGGGAGAAAAGCAGGATGAAAGCAAAAAGATGAAGGCGGAAATGGATAGACTAAAAACATCTCAGTCACCTGCAATATATGAACCTGATCTAACACTGATTCAAACCTACTGACCTCAACGTTTTTAGGGTAATTGGGGAAATGTGACCAGTGATTGAAATGAAGATACTCGATAAAATTAAGGAATGACCGTCAATTTTGTTTTTAGTTTTTAAAGAATGATTGTGTTATGGTTTTTTATTCATGTTTTATGGTTTTTTAAAAAGAATCTCTTTCTTTGAGTTATGGCAATTGAAATATATATGTGGATAAAAATGTATCCTCTCAAGGATTTGCTTCCCAAAATATGGTTGATGTGGGGGACTGGTTAGAAATGAAACACATATGACCATCGATTGATTATTGTTGAGGCTCGTTTATGGATATTTCAGTGTTTGCTGTACTGTTTTCTCTAGTTCATGTTTGAATTTTATGTTTTAATTTTTTAATATAAAGAAAAATCTGGTGGTGATCATTTTGCAATATATGCCAATATAATCATGATTTTGTACACCTCACTCTAACATCATGTTATAAATCAACTATACCTGAATTTTTAAAAAATGAAAAAAAATTAAACATTTCCTCCATATTGACAGCTTTACAGTTTGCCAAGAGCTTTCACACGTCTTCTCATTTGAAATCACAGCCACTTGGCAAGAACCTATAATTACCATACCCGCCTGACGGTCGATGAGGCGGAAAGGTCACTGCTTTAACCCAGGTTTTATACATTTTCCAGAGATTCTAGGGTCTAGAGCACAGGTGGCAAACACAAAGCCCAAGGGGCCGAATCTGGCCCTCCACCTTGTTTTATCCGACCCCCCACCTTGTTTCTACCTGGCGGCAGCGCCGAGCTCTCCCTTAACTGTTAAGGAGCAGTTACATTTATACAGTGCTCAAATGACATTCGGCCCTTTGAAGGCAACCATGAGGCTGATGTGGCCCCCAGTGAGAAGGAGTGTGACACCCCTGGTCTAGGTCAAAGATCATCTTCGTTAGTCTCCGCAAAGGCTCAGTGCCAGCACCTGCTGCGTCTGCTCCGTCCGAGACCGGAACTCCTGCGACACGTGGTGCTGCTTCAGTGTCAGGCAATAAGCTCCAGGAACCCAAGGACGCTGTCTATTTGTCCACCCTGAATCTGCAAACTTAGGTCGAGACCCGAAACGTAACCAACGCTCAGTGCGCGACGATTGAATTAACGGATAGGTGAACGAATGACAGTGACCATGACCTCTGTCTCATAAAGGGAAGCAAGTTGTTGAGAAAATAATACAGAAAGCTGTGGTAAAAACCAGCCACTTACAAGAGGCGTGACCTGGGCATATTACTTCACCTTCTGAGCCTCTATTTCTTCGTGTGTGAAACGGAGGTGATAACAGCGCCTTCCTAGAGAGTTTTTGAGGATTAAATGAGATAAGGCATATCCAGGGCTTAGCATTTCCCCACACCTCAAAAATGCCTGCTGTTACTAGCTGTCAATTCTCCAGGAAGCCTCAGCCTTCTCTCTCAATCCACTACATAGTTTCTAATTGGTCACTAATCAGTGCGTGCGTGGAAAAAATTGATGAGAAATTCCTAAGCGAGGAGGCCTGTGGTAGGAATTAAAGGAACAGCTTGGCACTCGACTCTACACAAATTAGGACCCACTGAATGCAGAATTTTCCCCACCCTCCAGCCCCCATTTGAGGTCCCTCCGCTGGTCTTCTTACCTGTCCTATTTAAGGAAAGCCGGAAGAAAGACCCTACGCCTGACGGTGACTTGTGTGTTCCCAAAACACCAGTAGAGTGAGCAGGGTGGGGAGAGAAAATGGAAGGAGGTGAGACAGGTGACACAGGGCCAGATGGTGTGGGATCTGGTGACTTTCACTGTCACCGAAAGGCAGTGCCCTTATACAGTTTTGAGAAGATGCCTCACACCTCACCCTTCTCCTGCTAATCAAGGTCAATTTCCCTGCCAAGTTGGAGACTCTCGTCTGCCTGCTGAACACGAGGAGCCCAAAGTGTGCTGGTGGCAGCCCTGGCCGGTAGTTCACCAGGACCCTTGCTGTGTCCATAGAAAGAATATCCTGCCTTGAGTCCAGGAAGGGGAAGAGTAAAGTCCCCAGTGGGTCATTAGGAGTGACAATAAGTGGGACACTTCTACTTCTGCCCCTTGATTCCTGAACCCATTTATTCTCCCTGCATGGGGACATGACGTGGTGTAGACATCTCTGCTTAGATAACGCCACCCCTCACCCAGCCCCCAGCCCCCATCTTGTCACCGGCTTGCTCAGACCACTTCCAGGACCCCTGTCAGGGTGGCTCCTCTCAGAGACGGGAGCCAGGTGTAATCAGAGATGCAAGAGCCCTTGGCGGCAACGCCTGTGACAACTGCAGGCACGTGGGACTGAAAGGCTGTGGCAGCCGAAGCCTCCAGGAGGCCGTGCAGGCCTGACACCTGGGAAAGGAAGGTGCATCGGGACAGAAATGCCTCAGAGACCTGTGGTTGTGACGGTTCATTTTACGGTCACTTGACGGGGCCATGGGGTACCTGGGGACCTGGTTAAACATTATCTCTGGGGATGTGTGCAGGTGCTTCTAGAAGGGACTAGCACTCCTAGTGGCGGACTGAGTAAAGCAGACAGCCCTCCCCCACGTGGCTGGGCCTCATCCAACCGTAGAGGGGCTGAGTGGAACCGAAAGGCAGAGAAAGGCCTCGGAACCGACTTAGACTTGACACCGTGGGCTTTGCTGGATCTCCAGCTTGCAGGTGGCAGGTCAGGGGCCGTTTCAGACTCTGTAATCACATGAGCCAGTGCCTTAGAATAAGGCTTCTTTATTTATTTGCATATACCTGTCTGTCTATAGGAACACGTGCATAGATATATTGGTATATAGATACACCTCCTATCATTGGTTCTGTCTCTCTGGAGAAATGATGCAGTGTTGTCTAAGCCAGTCCAATGCGAGGCTTGACAGCAAAGATCACTCCTCAGCGCAGCTGTGCATTGAGCCCAATGGTCCGGCCTGAGTCTTCCCACCCTATTCAGTCACTGGCTGGGGTGCCCAGGAAGGCGGTGCCCTCCCTTTGCACACTGGCTGGTCCCCCAGGAGCTCCTGCTGGAGGCTGTCACCTAACTGTGGTTCTTATGGCAGGTTCACCTTTCAGGGGACATCTGGGCACACACCTCCTGGCTGCTACCATGACCGACAAGGCCCTCTGTGATCTAGCCCCCCACCTCTCATGTCATCTTCCGTCATTGTCCTCTGCTCCCCATATCCAGCCCTGGTATCCTTCTTGCTGCTCCTGGAACACAGCAAGCACCGTTCCACCTCAAGACCTTGGCACTTGCTGCTCCTTCCACCTGCCACACTCCACCTTTCTCAGCACGGGCTCTTTCCTGTCACTCAGGCCTTGGCACAAAGGTTACATTCTCGGCCTCCCCTGTCCCCAGCTATAAAGTAATGCACTTTCCCCCTCACTATGTTCTGTCACATCACCTCTTTATTGTCTTCATGCACTTGTCTCTACCTGAAATGATATTGTGTGTTTACCTCCCTCTGTGCGGGCAGGTGCAGCATTTTGCCCTTGATTCTGTATCCTCCGTGCCTAGAACAATGCAGTGCACCACTTAAGCGCTCAGTAAATATTTGTTGAATGAATGAATGATGCATCATCAAAAGAATGAAAACCTTCAGACTGTGAGAAGAAGGGGACATCTGCACTCCAACATTTCTCAAATAACAGTGCGCCAAATATTTGTAAGACTGCCCCTGGAGGTCAAGGTCTTTGTCTCTGCAGCAGCTTGCTGCCTGACAGGGTGAGGCCCGAGAAGACCTCAGGATGTGACTTTCCATCTTTACGCCGGGAGGGCTGCCCCGTGGGTGGAATAGCACCTCCGCGAAGGGCTTGTGAAGATCCACTTGGATTCACTCATCAAGTCCTGATTGGGTGCCGAGTAGTTGCCAAGCACGATTCCAGGCGGGATTCCCGGGATGCAGCAGGGAACAGAGCAGCTGAAAATTCTAGCCCTGGTGGAACTGACAGGAAATAACTTCAAAAATGTGAAATTCTTTGAACACTACTTGGGACATGGGAATAGCTCAAAATTATTAGTTATGATTATTACAACGATCACCTATTTAATACATAAAGGGAGCATTCCAAAGTATTTTTTTAAATAACAGGATGCTTTCCCCTGTATATTTAGACAGCAGCAATGAGAAGTCAGTCCCAAGAGGCAGAACCGTTTTGCTATGAGGTCCCCTGATTGGGAAGCCCATTCATGTCGGCATTTTAGTTTTGCCCATTGGTGCTGCAGCCAAGGAGGGGAACTATAGAAAGAAGTTTTCATTTCATTTTCATTCGCCTTTTTCTTCTTTTCTTGCTCGAGTGATTTGGTCTTCTCTCCCTCCTCGAAAGTGCCAAGAAAAGGGGCTGGAGGAGCCTTGAAGAAAACGCAAAGAAGAGACGTGTTAAGGACATCCAGGCAGCCTGGGGGCTGCAGAAAAGGGACTGCTCCTGTTTCGGAAGGGTCGCGTCCGCTGCCGAGAACAGGACAGAGCCTGAGAGTCTGCAGCAGCTCCGGGACCTCCGCAGCAGGTGCACCGGGCCTGCCCTGGGCTCCGGGTTCGCCGCCACCTGCCACCTCCAGGGACCTGCCGTTCTGCACATGGTCCTTCCCTGCCCGCGGTTTCGTCTTCCTCACTCTCCTCAACACCTTTTTTTTTAGGCTTCGCTGCACAGCTTCTGCTGAGTCACAGCACAGCTCCTGTCGGCAGCCGCTCCTGACCCTGGGTGGCTCGCTCACTATGCAGCCCAGCCTCGGCCCGCGTTGGCTGTGCAGCGAACACTCAAGACGCCACCGCTTCCCTTCGAAGTGTCCCAGTGTCCCGGAGAGGAAGCGCAGGCGCTGGCGTGCGGGTCTCACACCCCACCCTGCGGGGAGAACCCAAAGTCCGCTGGCGTTTCGGGTTCCAGCGGCGGTAACCAGAAGTTCAGGCCCAACTGTCGGTGCGGCTGCAATGATTGGTGGGCGCCCCCGCCAATCAGCGGGCCCCGGCGGACGGAGAATTTGCATTTCTGACCAGCTCCCTGATGATGCTCCTCTGGACCATCTGTAAACGACTGCGTTCACAAAACAAGCCTCCTTGTGGGCGTTTGTCTCTCAGCACTGCTGGGGGCAAGACACGAGCCAGGGTCGACCCCTCCAGTCCAACCAATACGCTTCCTCCTGCCAACTTTCCATCGGGCCTCTTCCTGGTGGGCCTGAACAGTGGCGCGCAGAGGGAAAGATAAGCAGAAGCAGCGGGAATGGGCCCCTGAGAAACGCACAGCACAGTCGGAGACGCTCTGCGTGCCTCTGGAAAGACAGAAAGGGACGCCACAGAAATCCCAGTCATGGTTCGCTAAGAACGATTCCCAACTTTTTTGTGAAGGACTGCTCCCTTGTGAAGAACAGGATGCTATACCTATGCAACATACATTTTGATCGCAGACGCTCACACAATATGTTTTACTTTCAGTGCTGTTTATCTGGAAAATGAAACGTCAGGATGCCACCTTAAAGATGATACATGGGCAAAGGATTAAACACATCAGCACCTGGATGTATTTGAAAGGTACAAATATATATTCCGTTCTCAGGCATAAACAGTGCTTCACACATAAACGAACTCCACTAGAGGCGTGATCACCTGGCATGGCAGCAGCAGGGCTCTGGCACAGATGCATATCTCCGTGCCAGCCTCCTCCCTACTTGCAGGCTGGAGCCCACAGGCGCACGGGCTGGCTTTGCAGAGTCAGGCGGTATGGTTTGGCTGGGGCACAGCTGGGCCTCCGTCTCTCACCTGCACTGTTCTCCCTTGTCGCTGGGAACATGAGTGGCTTTGCATGGGGCAGGGGCAGGAATTGGAGGGTGAGCTCAGAGGCTAGACGTTTAGGGGAACTCAGAGATAAGCCAACTGCCCGGCCCCTGGGGATTTTGAGGGGCTTCGGGGGCCTGGGACTTCTCACCCCTCCTTCTCAGAGGCCGGAAGCCACAGGTCCCAGCCAAGACAGCCCACAGTTCCTGGAGCCATTTCTCAACCAGGTTTCCCAGTTCCCTAATCACAGCTGGGAAGCCTTCCTGCCTACAAAACCTGTTCTTGAACGTCAGCACCCATCAGAACCCCCAGAGGGATGATAACAAAAAAAATTTGAAAAAACAAAAAACCACAGATTGCTGAGTCCCACTCCCTGAATTTCTGATTTTGGAGATCTGGGACAACTCAAGAACTTGCCTTTCTAACAATTTCCCGAATAATGCAGATACCACTGGTGTGAGGAGCACCGTTTGAGAAGCCTAGGCAGTGAGAGAGAGCTGAGGCCTCGGGCAGTCTCGGCTGCTTACGAGGTGAAGGATCTCGTGCACCTTACTTAAATTTCAGAACCCTTTTCTTTCTTCATCTGTCAAGTAGGGGTGACTAAAACCCTGTGTCCAGACTGTGACGAGGATTAAATAGAACAGCGAATTAAAGCACTTAGCGCATCGTGAGACCTCCATAGGTGGTTTCCAGGATCATGTGTTTGCCATGATGATGATGATGATAAAGGATGTGTTACTAAGTGGAACATCCACTTAGCATAAGCCAATGGCAGGCAACAAATACCACCTCCGAAACTGTCTCCCACAGCCATCAAAGCTTCTTGGTCCCCCACCCATGGGCTATCACTTCACTTTGTAACTCAGGAGGTCTCCCCGAGGAAGGAGTATGAATAAATTGCTTCACCCACCAAACAGAATAAAAGGAAGCAGAAAGTTTTAAAATCTTTTGGGAAAATTTGTCTAACAATAGAAAGAGGAAACTCATTTGGGTGTGAAGCCAGGGCTCCAGAAGTGAATGAGGGCGAACTGGGCCAGGAGCAAATTAATTGGAAAATAATTGCAGACAAGAAAAAGGAACTGTGCCGGGCTCACCCCTGTGGGAAATCTGACAAAGACTCAGGGTTTTGAGGGGTTTTTTCCCTCCCGGTTCTAGGGTAATTGGTCTTACAATCATGTGAAAAATGTAAGTCACCTTGGAATGGCTGCAATGTCCTCCACACGAAATGCTCTCTCTGGGTCGCAGCTGTGGAAGAGTGGACGGGTCACCAGGAAACCAGGACATTCTTGTTGATTTCCCCACGAAAAAGTGTCTCTGATG
Source organism: Macrotus californicus (assembly GCA_007922815.1). Taxonomy (NCBI): domain Eukaryota; kingdom Metazoa; phylum Chordata; class Mammalia; order Chiroptera; family Phyllostomidae; genus Macrotus; species Macrotus californicus. The sequence goes on from VMDR010001706.1 coordinate 109,673, forward strand.
GAAGTTGCCCACATGGATGGAGTAGCTAGGAACTCAGTGGACTAACCTCACTGTCATCAACAGTGGATTTATTATCATTTATACAGTAACATGTCTATAATAAACTATACACAATGAAGGACTTTAATTGTGCCTTCTGTTTTTAGAACAATCCCAATAATAAAGGGCTGGTGAAGAGAACAGTGGAAAGCCTGCTGGGTTCCTTTAGTGGCGTCAGTGCCCACAATCGGAGGGTCCGTGACCCATCGCCAGCCCGGGGCGGAGAAGGCTGGCCCCCCAACCCCGCAGAGCCTCCGGTGGCCCCCTGGTCTGGAAGGACCAGTGAATCTCTGGATTCTGTTCCTTCACCAGCAAAAGAAGGCACGGAGCAGATCCCTCGTTCCTGAAGTTTTCACTCTCGAGTACTCTTTCCTCAATTTCCCTTTCAACGGAAGGACTGCATGTTGGCAATGACTTCGTGTAACCAGCCACTGAAGGGAGCGCTTTGCTTGTGAGTAGTGTAGTCACATTAACAGTAAAAAGGCTGCAGTATTGACCACTAGCCTCTCACCTGCTGAGCGGCTACCATGTGCTGAGCACTCAGGCGCATTATCTCATGTCAGCCATCCTGTGTGGGAAGCTCTGTCACCACGCCAGATGGACAGGCACGGAGTCGAGGAGAGCTTACAGAACCTACCGACTGGGCCTGCCGGGAGGAGGGCGTGCCCCACCAGGACTCACAGAGTGGGTGAGCGGCAAGCTGGGGTTGGAACATGGGCTTTGTCCCTCTGGGATGTGATTGCGTCACCGCTGTGACTTAGCACTGGGTCGCACTGACTTTCGGTGGTGGTGGCCCAGCTCGTGGTTACAAAAGGCTTAAGATGGGACAAAGGAGTTGTCAGGAAAGAGGTGGTTCTAAGCCCTGGCCCCTCCCTTCACTCCTGCCGTCTGTTCTCCTCCTCAGCATCTCCTCTGTGCCCGCCTCTGCCCCTTCGATCACATCCGCTGCCACTTTGATTAGCACAGGCTCACCTGCCCCTGCGACCTTGACACCTAGGCCTCACAGTCTGGTCCCCTCATCTGTCTGTGTCAGAGCAGGGGAGGGACTGATCCAGGTCACCTCTTCACACCAGGCTGAGGCTGCAGGCTGCGGGGGTGGGGCCTGGGGTGCCCTGTAAATGGCACCAAACATCGCGGCAGGGGCTGTGGGTGGGCCACACCCTTTAATAGTGAACGAGAGCTACCGCTTACGTGCATGTGGTGTTGGAGGCTTCCACCCAAATCTTCTCATTTGATCTTTATAGCAACAACCCCATTGGGTAGACTAATTATATCAGTCCCTTTCCAGATAAGTGACTTACCTGAGCTAGTAGGTGACCGGTGCTAGGGTTCAAGTCCAGCATTTTTTCCCTTTAACAGCTTTACTGAGGAATAATTCATATAGCATAGAATTCATCCATTTCAAGAGTACAAGTTCATGTTTTTTTTGCAATAATTAGAGATGTGCAGTCATCATCAAAAATCAGTTTGGAACATTTGCCTTACCTCAGCAGGAAATCCCAAAACCTTTAGTGGTTACCCCCCATTTCTCCCCAGCACCCCAGTCCCTGCTCACCAAAGGCCAACGCTGATCGACTTTCTGTCTCTTTAGATTCGTCCATTTCAGACATTCATGAGAATGGAACCATGCATCTGTAGCTCAGTTCTTTTCATGGCTGAATAATATTCCATTGCGTGGGTAGTCCCCATTTTGTTTATCTGCTCGCCAGTTGGTGGGCATTTGGCTTGTTCCCACATTTGCCTATCGTGAATAATGCTGCTGTAAACATTTGTGCACAAGATTTTATGTGGAGGTGTGTTCTTACTTCTCCTGGGTGGACAGATACCTGGGGGCAGAGACATGCAGGCATTGTGAGTCCGCACCGTTTGCGGGCATGGCAGGCTTCTGAAGGCCAGCCTATCCAGGATACAGATAACTTACTAGTTAGCACTGGCTCTCTCTTAATTTAATACAAGACTTTAATGAATACAACTTTCTTAATATAGAGAGTTCAGTGATAAATAATATGGGCCATTTAGTTTGTTTATAGGACATTAGGGACCTCCATGATCTCTTTGACACTTAGTGACCCAGCTATCCGATGCATATAAAGATGCCAAGGAATATATTGACCACAGCGGGGGGTGGGGTGGGGGGGTGTCTATGTAATAAATATATACTGAGTGCCCACCATGTGCCAGGCACTGTGGGAAGAGCTGGGGACCCATGGAATCAAAGAACACAGCACTGGAAATTAATCTGAAGGCTACCTGTAAATGCTAAGCTCTAACCTACCAGCCTTCTGCTATCATGTGCTCTGAGGACAGCAGGATCTGCCCAGCACTTGTCTGTAGCAGGATTCCCCACCCTCTGAGCAAAATCTCTTATGTTTCCTCACCAGGCTTCTTCTCTATGGGGCAGTTATAGCAATCCATGATTTCTTTTCCTTAAAAATAGACTCTGAAAGGCAAACTCTACTGTTTTCTCACTCCCCCACGATTTTTCTGCTTCTACTACATTTCCAGTGATATCGTGACGCAAAGTAAGATTCATAATTTAATGGCTATGAGTAATCAAAATATAATTACCTGCTGGTTGAGTTATGCCATAAAACCCATGAAAGTAGTTTTCTCCGTCCTTTGTAGTATGGACGACATGCCACCAACTGCCACACTATTGCTTCAAGGCACTGTTCCAATGGAGACTAGCATTACAAGAAGTCTTTTTTCCTGTTATTTTTAACATTGGTGCCTCTTCCCTTGTGAGAATGCTCTGAAAATAAGTTAAGTGGGAGAGAAATGAAGGCTAATTTGATCTGAGAACCTACTTTCTCATACCGATTTGGGGTCAGAATGTACATTTTTTTTTCTTTTTCTTTCTGTTTAAAGCAAGGACAACAACATAACATGAAGGTGTTTCTAACAGCAGTTTCTCACCCTACTTCTTGAACCAAGTGAACTTTTCCAAAACCAGATAAACAGTTTTGCTTGTTCTGAAGGCCAAATGATTTTTCAATAATGCACAAGTTACCAATACTTAGCAAATACTACCTGAACCAGTTTTTGGAAAGGTCAGAGCTACTTACTTGTCACTTATTATATGGAAATCTTTTCCCTGAGCTTTGTCACAACATTTCCTCATTTGGGTACAAAACGGTATATTCAGAGACTTAGAATTACCTATGAGTGGGATTTTTTTGCAAATAATATTTCCCCTTTAAATATCCCTATTTATTTTTGATGATAAGAGAACTACATGCTTGTTTAATTTTTTCCACCTAAGGAACACTGATTTTTACAGAAGGGCTCATTTGCTCCAGGGGGAGCCAATTTCATCTGTCCCTCAAGGCATTTCGGGTGTTGAGTGAGGCTGAGACTGCCTAGAAAATACTAGACTCCTCGCCTCCCCCTCCCTCTCCCCCTACGAGGTGACAGTCACAGACGTAAGTACAAGGGCTTGCTTGAGGGAGACTTGAGGAGAGAAACAATTCAGAAAGAAGCTATTTCCCTCCTTCACTTGCTTTATTATGTTCAATATACACGTTTCAGTGACAAAGGGTCATCCTGGCAATGCGAGCCTTCCACAGAGAAATAGTCCAGTGGGAAGTGTCAGGTGCCAGGAGGGTGGACAGGGACCTAAGGAAGACCAGAGGACTTGGAGGGCACCTAGCTGGTGATCTAGGTCACAGCTGCTAGGCCTGCAAACTATCACTGGACAGAAGGGACAATGAGGGGCGTGGGGGTAGAAGACCAGCTGAGGACGACAACCCATGACTGCAAAGCAGCCACCTTCCCCTTTGTTACCCTCCAAACACCAGGACTGAAATTCACCTGTAAGGTAGGTAAGGACCAAGAAAGAGGCGGGCAGCAAGAACGTGCTGCATTCTACACAGTCTTCCCCCTACCCCACCCCACCAGTGCCCAGCACCTGGGACCAGGTGTACTAAGGACCCAGTAACCATCAATTTGTACAACCAAGCCCTTAGGGGACCACTAACATGTTCCCCCATGGATCCTTCTACCCTCCCCCGCCCCCTCCCACCCTTCTTCCCCAGGGGGCTGACCCTATAAGTGATCTGGTGAGTGAAGGATTGACCTCAAACTCTCCCTCTGGGTTGAACTCATGATACAGGTTACCCATACCCTAAAACTACAGTTAAAGGGAAATACACTTTAAATCTGGAAACAAAAGTTGTGGGAACAAAGGAAGCAGTTAAGTTCTTCGAGTCTGGACACACTGATACAGCGCAGGAAGCGAAAATCCACGCGTTCTGCTCGGTTGCTAACTGAGTTAAGTAGAACTCGGTGCCCGCTTTGGTGACTAGGTCTACTGACCATTAAATAACTTTCCCAGGAAAAGGGAAAAACGAGGCCTGTGAAAATTCCCGAGTTTCCCACTTCCCTTTTCTCACGCACAATTCCCTCTGCTTTTCTGGTCCACCTGGAGAGACTCTCAGCAGGGTGTCCTGCAACAACGAGAATTATCCATAACTTGGAGACCCTGGACACAAAAGTTGCCTCGTTATAGGAACTAGCTGGTTTTGCATTTCCCCTAAAAGGTTAAGTTGAACCTGAGAAACTACTTTCTCATGCTGATTTGGGGTCAGAACGGATGCATTCTATTTTTTTTTGGAAGTGAGGACAACAAACATATTACAAAGATTTTCCAATAGCAGCTTCCCCCACTACTCCTCAAACCAAGTGAACCTCTCCTAAACCAGATTTCTAAGTAATTTATTGCACTTAACTATCACTTTCAACGGTATAAAGTAATTCTCCAAAATAACTGTGAAATTATCATAAAAGTGGTCATAAGTGTATCTATTAACGGGTCCAGATTTTTTTTTAATATATTTTATTGATTATACTATTACAGTTGTCCCATCTCCTCCCCCCACCCCCTCCCTGCACACCCCTTACCCCCACACTCCCCCTCTTTAGTTCATGTCCATGGGTCATATATATGAGTTCTTTGGCTTCTACATTTCCTATACTATTCTTAACCTCCCCCTGTCTATCTTCTACCTACCATTTATGCTTCTTATTCCCTGGACCTTTTCCCCCTGTCTCCCCCCACCCACTCCCCTGCTGATAACCCTCCCTGTGATCTCCATTTCT